>JAODAL010024685.1:0-60079 GCA_025379985.1 Phyllomedusa bahiana | reverse complement strand
TTTGTTCTTTTAAAACGGCTGAAGTAAGCCTGCTGCATAAGACTCTCTGTTTCTTTTGCTATTTGTCTATTTGTGTTGCCGCTGAAAATAAAACCCTGTATTTTTATTGCAACCAACCCGCTTGTGCCTGCCTTTGTGACCACTAATCCTCACAACACACATATAAATTATATATATGTATATATATATATATATATATATATATATAAATATACACATATATAAATGTATGTATATATATTGTAAGCTTCCACTCACGTTTGGACGCCATCTTGGACCGTCCTGGGGGAATCACGCTTAGCTCCGGGATCGTCGTCCTTGGTAGAACGATAAATGGCGTTTTCCAGGTAGGACACTCGACAACAGAATTCTTTTAACTGGTTTCAGCCAGTTTTATTAGCAAGATACAAACTACAGAAAACAAATCATAAAACATAATCCTCGCCGCTGGCCACTAACTCACATAGAGGCCCTCTCTATCCGGGGGTCCGAACCTACTGTCCACCCACCACAACTATAACAGAAAATCCTTACTGTATCTTATTGGCTTCCTTCCAGCCTCCGGGGACCAAGCTCTCGTCACTCCTCTGCTGCTTCACTGCCCAACTAGCAGACCACGCCCCCCTGATTACCTGGAGAGACAGGCTTTTTATAGGCCTGGTAAAATCCTGGAACGGGACCTGGCCTGGAACGGGGGGACGGCCTCCCACCCAACGCTGTGACCGGGTCCCGGGAAAAGGCAACCCATCAAAAGCCGCATAGCAGCCATACTAGTTACACATGTCAGAAAACCAATGGTTACTGACGCCAAATGGTTGCCTTCCCCCACCGAATCCAGGATTTCGGTGGCACGTGGTACAGATCTCCCTGCTGTACGCCCCCTAGTGGCAAATCCCTGCGACCGTCGAGTCGGTCGGCCACAATATATATATAAAATACTATATATATATATATATAAAAATATATATATATATATATATATTTGAAAGGTTGCACAGCAGGAAGGGTATATGACGGTATATATCCCAACCAGAGTCCTTGCATGCGCCTTCAAATTGCAGGCAAATGCCCCAAAGTAAGGACCTTGGGGGAATGAAAGGCCAAAAATTAGATAGGTGTCGCCCAGTATAGACTGTCGACATATCTTTAAACGTTAATGGTAGTATGTTCCAGCCATTCCCGGTCGGCCTTTATTGGGGAGTGAGCATAGAGCGGGGTGGGTGCTCACTCCCCATGGGTCCACTCCCCATGTTCCACTCCGGGTTTTTTACCTGGAATATATAATCACAGGGAACCTGACTGGAGTTGTCTACAACTCCCAGGCTACCTTTAAGTCTGGAGAGGAGACACGCTGAAGATCCAGAGGGAAACTTACAAGCTGTTAGTAAGTTGGTCTTTGTTAATTAGAGCCCAGACGGGCAGGCCGTTCTTTTGTTTTATATCGTGCATGCCTTGCACTTGTTGTTTTGTTTGCTGCTTAAATAAAATACAGAGCCCTGTATTTTACACCGAAAGATCTGTCTCTGTCTCTACCTGAAAATCCACGTGTGCCAAGATCCCAGAGCCGCTAAAGCTCACATATGGTGGAGGTATGTGAAGGGCATAATAGAGGCAGTACTCTGATAAACACCTGAGACAGAAGGAAGCGTAAGAAACGTATGTCCTGGGTGAAAGCAGCTACCGCAAAGACAAAAGAGTCAGTGAATATGGACGAGCTGGTAAAAACACTGATACAAGCGAACGCCAACCTCCAGCTGATGGCGGCTAGTCAGCAGAAGGCGCACAAGGAGACCATCCGGGCCCAAGCTGAGACCAACTGCCTGCTAATTGAGACCCACCAGGCCAAGGTGAAGGAGCAACAGCTGGTGAACCAGTCTCTGCATCAACAGCTACAAAGGGCCTGCTGTGAGGGGAGGGGGCCAAACAGGTTGGTGCAGTCAACGCCCCGCCAGGTGGGGGCAAAAACTCCCGGCGCAAGATGTCCGCGGATGAGACATCGAGGCTTACTGGGACCTTCGAACGGATAGCAGAGAGAGAGCAGCTGCCGGTGGACCAGTAGGCGGACGTCCTGGCCCCCTTCCTAACGGGCGAACCGCAGAAGGCCTACTTCGATCTGCGGGTCCAAGATGCCAAGGACTACGCCAAACTGTGGGTCACCCTAACCGTAAGAGCTCAGAGAGTCCAAGCCTGGGAGTTTGATCCTGCCAAGCCCGCAAGGTCATAAATGTATGACCTGTTCCACCTTACCAACAAATGGCTGCAGCCAGAGACTCTCACACCTGCCCAGGAGGTCGAGCAAGTAGTCTGTGACCGTTTTTTTTGGGCTCTGCCCATCAAAGCTCCAGCGGGGCGTGGGGTACTCCGACCCCCAATTACGGGACGAACTGGTCGCAGTTGTGGACGCGATATCAGCGCCCCCTAGAGGAGTGTCTGCAAGTCCTTCATCACCCCAGAGCACAATCCGCAGACTCCACCCAGCGGTAAGACTGCTTTCTCTGTCAAACACGATGGCGGGATTTCGGTTATATGGATAAGGGGGGAAGCAATCACCCCAAACACGACCCTGGTTCTAAGGCCCGGACCCCATAGGTCTGCTGGCGGTGTCTCAACGGTCTGGACAACATGTGGGCGGCCAACTTGCCCGGGAAGGGAGAACCCATGGAATGTGGGGTTGGGGAGGCATACCTCCGGTTTGCACGCGGCCATCGTTATTCCACTCGGGTGCTCTGGGTGGACGACAGAGGGCCCTGTCACTCCATTCAATGGACATTCCGGGTGCATGGCCCCGTCCTGACTATGGGAGTTTGTTGACCCATAGTGGTAAGCTCACTTGTTGAAACCCGGGACCACCTATGCTCACGCAGGATTGGGTAGTTTGCTACCTTTGACACAAGGACTTCCCCACGCCCTACTACCAATAAAAAACTACCTGTGGGGTTACATCGTCATGAGGTGGACGGTTGTGACCAGTTTACCTCACAGCGCAGTATATTGGCTGTGACTCCCTCCCTCTTGTTCTTGGGATTTGAGATGGGGAATAAAAACCCAAGAAAATGTATAATGGTTAGAACCTTTGGAGTGATGTACGGCCCCACTGGTGAATGCTTGTAGAACCTGTGCCTCTATTTCCATGATCGCACTGTAGGCCTGAGACTCCATGACGAAGACCCCCTCTGAGTTAGAATTTTCTCCTCCTTCTTGCCAGTCTCAAGAGGGAATTTTGGAGAGCACGAGAGCAAGTGAGGACCCTAACCTGACTAACGCTTGGAAAAAGCGTAAATGTCATTGAGGAGAACCCCAGGAACCAGGGGAGGAGTTGGTCTACTAACAGACCCCGCACTTACGCCGCTACGAATAACCTATAGGACAGGGGTGAACAAAAAAACTACCAACAGAGTGTCGAGCAGTGGTGGTACCACCCCCGACCATGTTTTGGAAATTAGCACATTCCACATGTCGTAGGGGGACACTTGGGGGGTGGAGAAACGTAGGGAGCGGGTGGAGCGAACTATCTACTGGCCCGGCATCTATAGGGCAGTGGAAGAGTTCTGCTCAGTCCCTGTTCCAGAGTGTCAGGCCACGCCCCTAGACCCTATTCTCCGGAGCCCGTGGTTCCCCTGCCCATCATCGAAGTCCCCTTCGAACGGATTGGCAGGATCTGGTGGGGCCCCCTTACAAAATTGGGGCCAGGGAAAATCAGCTATCCCAGGGGGTACTGGTTATGCCCCCCGCTCCCCAGAGCCATCCCCTCAAAAACATCCTCAAAAGGGATAGCAGGAATGTTCCCCCCTTTACCCGATGGGATCCCAAAGAGATCCGAAGATCAGGGCACTCCTTTCATGTCCAAAAGTGCAAAGAGCTGTGTCCCCTGCAAAAGTTACCCCCCCTGCGCCCCCGTGTCCATCCCAGACCGAGGGGCCTGGCGAGCGTTTTAACAAAAACATAAAAAGGGATGTTAAAAAAGGTGGGGACGGGGATGGTGGGTTGGGTTGGGTTTTGGGGTTTTAGGAAGGGGAAGGTGTCAGTGGTTTTTTTCGGTGCTTAGGGAAAATTCCTGAGGGGGATAGGGGGTGGGCAAGGGAAAATTTTGGGGGGTGTATGAGATATGGAATAGGATTTTTTTGGGTGTTATGATTTTTAAGGGAAAAATGAAAGGGGGGAGGAAGGCCCAATTTAAAAACCCCAAGGGTCTTTTTCAGCCAGGGGAAAAGGGTGGGGGCCCCCTTTGGTTTTCTTGGGCCCCTGCACCTTAAGGGGCTAATGGACTCACCCCTGTAGCCGCATAAAAAGTACGCAGCCCCAACCGGGATGAGGGGGTTCATGTGCCGATTGGGTTCCCCTTAGTAAAGGTGAAAGGGGTTCTAGACGCATGGGGGCTGCCGGGCTAAGGGCAATCCCAGAAATGTGCATAGGGAGAGGAGGCTCCCCACTCGGGTACAAACCGGGCCGCGGTATCATAAAACCCCCAGCTGATAAGCTATGCCTTTCAGAATTTGGCCCAAACCCCAGGGGGGGGGCCCCCCAAAAAACCAGGTTGAAAGCCCCCTTCCCCTGGGAAAAATTTTGGGGCAGGCTAAATTAAAAAAAAAGGAGGTTTTTGGTTTCGGGCCCTTCGGCCTTTTTAAAATGGGGGGCTGCCCTTTTTTCTCGCCCCTCCCCCCCCCCTCCCCAAGGAGTCGTTTTTAAAAAGGGGGGGGGGGGGGGCCTCCAATTAGTTTGCCGGCCTGTTCTGTTCCCCAAAGGGGGGTTTTGTGAGAGGAAATTGGAAGTGGGGCAATAGGAAGGGGAGCATTGTTTCCATTCCCCTGTTAGCTTAAAGTCTCCCATCCCAAAGAAACCAAACAAGGGGAAAGTGGGTTTCCCCATAAAGGATGCCAAACAGGGAAAAAATTTATTTTTCTGCCTGATCTTCAAATTAGTTGTAAAGTTCGGTCCCCGCAAGCAAAAAAGCAGATGCGTTTTTTGGCTGCAAATTTTTGGGGCACAAGGTGGGGCCCCCCGGGGCGAGCAGAGGGGGGGGGTATGTAAGGTGCAAAGCGGAAGGGTTTTAAGTTTTCCCAAACCCCCAGGTTTAAGGCCCTTTTTGCCAGAAAATAAAGGGAAAAAGTTGGGGATGAAACCCAAATTTTTGTTGGGGTTGGGTAAAGGTTAAAATTGTTTTCGTTTATGGGGTAGGGCATTGGGGCGGTTTTTGGGGTTTGGGGGCCCCTCCCCCTGGGTCCACCCCCCTGTTCCATCCGGGGTTTTTCCTGGAATATATAAGTCGAGGGGAACTGACTGGAGTTGTCTACAACTCCCAGGCTATTTAAAGTCTGGGGAAGAGACCGCTGGGGATCCGCAGGAAACTTAAAGCTGGGTTTGTAAATGGTCTTTTTTAGTTAGAGCCCCGGGGCAGGCTGTTCTTTTGTTTTATATTGGCAGCCTTCACTTTTTGTTTTGTTTTCTGCTTAAAAAAATACAGAGGCCTGTATTTTAAAAGAAAGATCTGTCTTGTCCTACCGAAAATCCCGGTGCCCAAATCCCCGGGCCCCCAAAGCACAATTTAATATATTATATATATTATATTTAATATATTAATATTTTTAAATATTATTTTTTTTTGTGTAAGGAACGTCTTGTCATTAAGGGAAACTAATTGTTCATCAGTGAAAAATAGGAGGGAAAAGCTAAAAGGGGAAAAATTTTGCAATGTCCTCCCTTTGAACTGTGGGGATAGCAACGTCATCTTTAAGATTGAATAAGGAGCTATAATAGTCTGCAGTCTGTTGTGGGTCATGTATTTTCATGGTACTGGATAAAGTAAGCTATGTTATTTTTTTTTGCTGTCGAATGTTTTTGAAAGTTAAGTTTAGTAGAATTCTTGAATTTCTTGGTTGCACATATTTTCATTTCGTTTTCAGCCTTTCTGCACTTTTTGGGGGCATCCAATCACCTTTCTGTACTTTTTGGGAGCCACCAATTAGTGCAAGGGCCCGGAATTCAAAAACGTCATCATGAGGTGTAACTCTCATTGGCGCAAAAATCAATGACATGTTTTATATTTCACTGTATTGCCTTGTGAAAGCCCTTTTCACTCACTCTTTTTGTACGGTCTTAGATGCATTTTTCCATTCCATAGGCCCTCAATACTTTTTGCCAGATGCATCTTTTCCCCCACCCAGAAGCTGTTATTTGGCACATTTGCAGGCTCCATAACGCCCTAATTTCATATATTTATAAAAATGCTTGGATTTGCTAAACATATCAGTGCCCAAAAGTTCAGTTTTTGCAGTTTTGGGGTTTTTAGTAATTGTATAACACACTGTCTCCCCAAAAATTTCCCATGTTCAAATGGGTTTTTGGGCCCCTCAGGGTGCAGGGCCCCCTAGCGCTGCTACCACTGACCTCCTATAGCTACCCCTACTTTTAAGCTGTCCCCCTCTTTTCAGTTGCCATTGAAAGGAATGAATTTTTTTGTCTCTCAAATTTTTTTCTGTCACTCTTGAGCCAAAATTTTTTTCACTAATTGTTCCCCGTATCCGTTTATGTTTGGATGGAAAAACAGCTTCTCCTCACCCGTTAGGAAAATTTAAATAAACATTTTCCCATTTATTTAATGGGGAAAAGTTTTTAGTTCGAATAGAACCTCAAACCCAACACACTAAGTTGGGGTTAATCAACTGAACTTACTTTGCTCATTCTAGTTTTTTGACTATATTATTTATTTTAGTGTCTTTGATTTCAGGGTGCTGTACATTTGAGGGGAGTTACATACATAACATATGTCAAACAAGTACAATAATAAAAATAAACAACTAACAACCGATACAGAAGGAGAAAAGACCCTGCCCATGAAGATTGACAATCTACAAGGGAGGATGAAAGAGACAGAAGGTGAGGGGTAGACATGTTTGTGATGTGGTGTAGGGGCAGCTGGCTTATTGTAGGTTGTAGGCTATCCTGAAGAGATGGGATTTCAGGTTGGTTTTGAAGCTAATAAAAGTGGAGGAGAGTCTGATGTGTTGTGTTGGTGAGTTCCGTAGTATGGGGTAAGCACGAGAGAAGTCTTGGAGACGGTTGTGTGAGGAGATAAGAGAAGAGCAGAAAATAAGTTCCTGTGGAGTTTGCATGAGGGAGGTATCTGAAGATTAAGGCAGAGATGGATGGCGGGGAGAGGTGATGGAAAGTCTTGGAGGTCATAGTTAGTAACTTGAACTAAATTAGCTAAACAATGGGATTGGCAGAGGGGAGATCTAGCTTATATTTTTTTACTCTGTGAGCAAGTATTTTGCCTAGGCAATCTCCTTATATTTGGCTTTTGAAACACAGATTTTGGTGGTGTCACATTTACAAGCCCCCAAAGTACCGGAACACGTGAAACCTTCCAGAAGTTACATCATTTTGGATTCAATACCCCTTCATCTAGGGGAGTATTATGCATTTTGGGTTCACAGGTATTCCTGTTCCTTTTTTAGCATTGGGCCATGAAAATTACAGTGATAGCCAATTTGTATTTTTTTTTAATGTTTTACTGCTTTTCCAAAATAAAAAAACTTTTATGCGATAAGGAAAACAATGTTTTTGCATTGCCATAGTCTGAGAGCCATAACTTTTTATTTTTCTGTGTACAGAGTTGTGTAGCAGCTTGTTTTTTGTGGGTTGATTCAACGTTTTTATTGGTATCATTTTTGGGGGACAAGGTTTTTTGATCGCTTTTAAATCCGTTTTTTGGAAGGCACTGCGAAGAAAATACTGCAATCCTAGTAGTGTTTTTTTATTTTAAACAGCACACACCATGCAGTATGCGCAGGAAAACGATCAGATCTTCAGCGATTTTCGTTTTTTAAAAGCGAAGAAGATACATTCGTTCCTGCGGCCCCATAGACGGCAATCTACAAAGCTCTTCTCTTCTTTGCCCGTCTTTCGGCAGCGGCGTATTATACAACATGTTGTATGATACGCCCTCACTTCTCGTTTTCTTGCCGTCTTCCCATACAATACTATTTTATGGGCGACGTCAGGAGAACAAGAAGCGACCGTGGTTTTTGCACAAAGCGTGACAAAAGCCGCAGTCCTGCATCGGAGAAAAAACGTCCGCTCTCAGGCCGTTTTGTGTCCGATGTAGTGTGGACATAGCCTTAGTTTTACTCCCTGGGTCAAGATGATTACGGCGACACCCAGTTTATATAGTTTTTGTATGCTGTTTTCTGATAGCCATAACTTTTTTATTTTTCCGTATACAGAGCTGTGTAAGGGGTTTTTTTTTTTGCAGGATGAACAAAAATCGCTATTCTGTGACTGTTTCTTTTTCTTTTTATGGCGTTCCCCGTACGCGTTAACTACATGATATATTCATAGGGTGGGTCATTATGCATGTGGCAATACCAAATATGGGTACTTTATTTATTTTATATCTTTTTGTGGGTGATTGGTGTTTGTAAAGGGGAAAAGGACATGTATGTGTTTTTTATTTTATTTTTCGTGTTTGTGTTTTACTTTTTTAACTTTTTTTTTAACTTTTTCACATTTTTTTCACTTTTTCCTATAGGGGACTTGTAACAGTGATCTTCAAATCGCTGTTACAAGGCAGACCAGCATAGAGCAGAACTGCTCTATACTGTTCTCCATGGCGACTGTCAATCACCATGCCTAAAATGCATTGCTGGCATGGTGACGTCACCAGAAACCCCAGATGCTTTAATAAAGCATCTGGGCTGTCGGGTGATTGGAACAGTAGCGGCGCAGAGCGCCATTACTGCACCTATCATAGGCAGGAGGAGTTCACTCCTCCTGCCTGCAAGCTCATTACCGTGACCATAGTAGGTCGCGATTAGTGTCGTTATAATCGACAAAGTTGAAATCGGCACGGTTTTTAGGTTGATCGAAATTTTCCGATCACGAGCTAAATTAGGTGAGAATCTCCGCGTAATCTATTAATATCGTGCCATTTTCGGTACTTCCTGTCATTTTGGCGGCCAGCAAATCAGCTTAGAGAAAGAGCAGGGTGAGCTGGGTGTACGATGTCATTACTGTGATGTGTATGGTTGTGATTGGCTGTAAAAATCACATGACCTTTTTTTTACTTTAAAACCCAACCCCTTCCTGTTCAGCATCAGTGTGTGTTGTGTCTCAAAAAGGGGGGGAGTTTTTTTTTTTTCACCCTTTCTCTGAATAAGCTCAGGGGACCCCCATTTTCTTTTTCCCAAAGAGAAAAACTTTGTTTTTTAGTTTTGTGAACTTAGAAATAGGTAGTTTAGAAAAAATTTCAGTTTTTTTTTTGTTAGGCTGGGGGTTTTGGGGAAAAGGAAACCCATCTAGCACTGTCACCCCGGGGGGGGAAAGGGGGGGGGAAAGGGGGGGGCGGGCGCCAACAGGCAGAAGGAAAGGGCAGGCTTTTAAAAGGCGGGGTGTATATTTTTTTGGTCCGGGGACGGGCTTTGAATCTGTTTTGAAATGGTTTTTTATTAAATTTTTTGGGGCCATTTTTTGGTTTGAAATAGTCCTTGTATTTTGTGTGCCTTTTTTTTTTATTATTTGGTTACAAAAATTTTTTAAAAGTAACTGCAGGTGTTTTTTTGATGGGGTGAAAAAAACCCACCTTTCTTTTTCCATACAAAATTTTAAATTATTTTTTTTTTTTCATTTTTTGTGCAGCCCAGTTTTGTTCAAAGGCCCCATTTGTTTTTTTAATTTGGGGATTACGAACTTTTTTGCCCCGCAGGTGTATTTTTTGTTGAAAAAAAAACCACCTTTTATTTTTCGTAAAATTTTAAAATTTTGGTTTTTTTTTACTTTGGCCGCCCCGTTTTGTTGAAAGCCCTTTTGTACTTATTTTCCCCTTTAACGGGAAATTTGCTAGAAATTGTTTTTGTTTTTATAGGTGAAAAAACCCACCTATTATTACATTTCAAAATTTAATTAAAATTTTTTTTAACTTTGGCGCGGGCCCAGTTTTGTTCAAAAGACCCATTTGTCCTTAAAAATTGGATAACATAATTTTTTGTCAGCAGGTGTATTTCAGGTAAAAAACCCCCTTTATTACGTATAAAATTTTAAATTACGTGTTTTTCATTTTGGCGCGGGCCCAGTTTTGTTAAAAAGCCCCATTTGTATTTACAATGGGGTTAACAAAATTTTTTAGAAACCCGCGGGGGGGTTTTTCTTAGGTGAAAAAAAACCCCCCTTTTATTATCCCGTATACATTTAAAATTAGGTGTTTTTTTTTATTTTTGGTTTTGGCCCATTTTTTTGTTCATGGGCCCAAACCTTGAAATTAAAAATTTGAATAAAAGAAATTTTGAATTTTACTTTTGGGGTGAAATTTAAATTGGTGAAAAAAACCCCGTTTTTTAACCCGTAATAACTTTTTAAATTTTAGCGGTATTGACGTGGTGCGTCCTTTTTTTTTTTAAAAAAAACCAGTTTTTCGACAATTTGTTTAGAAAAATTTTCTAGAACTTTTCCCGGGTTTGTCGAGCTGAAAAAAAACCCCAATTTTTTTCCGTGAAATTTTTTTGAATAGTTTTTTTTTGCGTCGTTAAATTCATTTTTTGGGGCAGATAGGCACTTGTATGATTTTTTGTTAAAATTTTCTTTTCCTAGTCCATGGGCGTTGTAAAACCCCTGGGACTAAAGGGGAAAACTTTTGATTTTTTTTTTTCGGTTCTTCCACCAGCCGCTTTTTCAAAAGGTATTCGCTAAAAAGAAAAAATTCGTTTTTTAATTTCTATTTGGGGCTGCGGGAAAAATTAGGGGTTTTAAAGGGAAATAGCGGTGATTTCCCTTTCTTTTAATTAGAGACTGTAAAAAATTTTTTCCCATCCCTTTCTTATTTTCTAAACAGGGAGCGAAATGCAGGTGATAAGCCGGGGCAAAGGGGGGTTTTGTGGGGGGGACGGGAAAGGTGGGAGGTATAAAGAAAAGGGGGGGAGCCCTTCCCAGTGGGGGGGAAACACAAAGCCGCGTATGTGGGTTTTGCAGGCCCTTTCGGGCCCTTTATCGCTGGGTCATGGCCCTGTAAAAATTCGAAACGAACAGCGTCCCCAAATTTGTTCTTGGGGGTTTAAAAATCCCCCCCTGCATCCAGCATCTTACTTCCTAGTCCCCCCAAAGGCCCGGGGGCCAAAATATTTTCGTCATCGCTGTCAGATCCTTTCCAACAAAAACCCCGAAGGCAGCCCAAAGCCCAACTCGGGAAACCCCCACTGGGGATAATCCTTTTTTTGAAGGACCCTCTTTTGGACAAAATGCGGTTTGGGGGGTTTCAGAAAGGCTTTTTTAAAAAGGATAAAGGGGCCCAAAAAGGGGATGTTTTTTTCCTTGTTATTACCCCAATTGTAAATTTCATGGGAGGGGGGGGAGAAGGACCCCGGGGGTAAATGGCAAAAACCCCGGGGTGGTGGAAACCCCTTGCTTTTGCCTTTTGGCTTGTACCCCGAAAGCTACTGGATGCAAAAATGTCAGGAGGGAAGTAAACCTGTGTTGATGGGCCATTGCGGAAATCCAACGGGGTCTTTTCAGCAAAATTTGCTTGGGTGTTTCATCACTGGAGGGAGGGGGAAGACGAGGGGGTAGTGCCCCAGTAAGGTCCCCCCTCAAAAAGGGGAAGGAAAGAGGGGGCGGTCGCAAAAAGTCCGTGAGGTTTGATTCCCCCAAGCCGATCAGGGAAAAAACCGCTCCTCGTTATTCCCCGTGGGGAAAAGGTCCGGGGGAATTCAACCCGGGGGCCCTTTTTTCGAGAAAAGGCCTTGTTCCCCCACCCGTTTGTCATATCCCGGGGCCTTTTGGAAAAAAATGCTCATTTGAGGCAAGAATCTTAGGGGGTTTAAACCCACCCCCAAATGTTTTATTTACAGGCAGCGAATGCTTTAAGTTGAAGGGGGGGGAACACTTGGAAAAAAAAAGGCCACCCCGATGGGGGGTTCCAACCATGTCACACCCTTTTTTTCCGCCCCCTTTTCCCTTCGCTACCCCAAGCTTTCCCTCGGGGGCCATGTTTTTCCCGGGAGTCATAATCGGGATCACCCTCCGTTTCCCAGCCTACCCCCGTCCCCCGGGGTTTTCCACCGGGACCACCGGGGGACCCATCCCCCCCTTTTCCCCTCCCCCGGGGTTTTGACGACCTGCACCCCCGTACAGAAGCCATTTTTCACCCAACCTTCGGTTTTCCAGGTTTGGAGCAAGAAAAAACATTTTAAACCCCAAAAACCATCCCAAAGCCAAAAACCCTAAAAGTCGGATTGCCGGTTTTTTGGCCTTAAAAAATTTCCCTTTCTTTGGGGTTTAAACCAAGAGGGTTCCGCCGGGCAGGGCCCCTTTCCTGCCCCCAATACCCGATGCAGGAGGAATGTCTTTGCCAAAAAAAGCGCCCCTCCCCTGGCCAGCCCCCGGTGTATCAAAATTTTTAAAGCGCGTTGTCGCATCTGTTCGGGAAAATCCTTTTGACCAGAAATGGACTAGTAAGCCAGCCGCAGCTTATCTCTGGGGGGACAGTCACTGGGTGGCTGGATTGATGTTCTGGTGGGGACGGGGGGCTCTCGGGTCGGCGCACGCTCTTCAAAACCACAGGGATGGTGCAGGGTTCTTTCTCCCCAAAGGTCCTTGGTGGCATAACGTGCCCAGAGAAACCAGGGGGGTGTTTTAAATTAATCTGTCTTGGGAGTCCCAACAGGTAGGAGTGTGGAGGCTCTCCGAACGGCCCGAGCGTGGTGGGTGACAAGAACCTTGTGCCAGTCAAGGTGGTAAGCAATAAAGTCGAAAATTGGGGCCCCCTTTAAGATCGGTAGCGGAGAACACCCCTTCCCGGGCAATGTATAAAAACCTTGTACCCAGAAATTTCAAAAGAGCTCCCCGGGTTGGAGCCTGCTGAGGAAAGGCTCGGGTTGGTTCGCACTTCCACCGTTCGACCCTGTTTCATCCCCCCGGGTGGGGTTGCAGCTAGTCGGCTCCAAAAAACCGTTCATTTTTGACGTGGAACAAATGGAATTCCACCTCCCATGCTCCAGCGTTTGGGGGGCCAGCTCAATGCCTTTAGAGTACAAAATGAACATGGCTGAAAAGAGGCTGCGGGACCTCGGGGTGTTGACCCCCGGAGTGGAGGAGGTGAAAGAGTTGCACCCCCTTTTCCAGTTTTAAAGAAGCCCCCAAAAAATGGTCAGTGCGGAAAAATGCCCTTGCAGCATGAGCTTGGGTGATTTAGTTGGAACGATCGTTGGCACTCAAAAAAATCAGGTCCCCCCAGGGGACCGACGTTTCTCAATTTTTTCAGTTTCATTAGGCAGGGGTTTTTCGGGGTCCGGGTAGTGCAAGGCGGCGCACAGCTCTCGGGTGCTCATTGAGGAAAAGTCAGGGCTGTGTTGAAGTGTGCCGGGGGAAAGCGGAGGGGTATTCCGGGGAACCCCGAGTTCCCGAGCCCCTCCCTTTGGGAAAAGAGGTTGGCGCGAATTTGAGGCGGAGGGGAAGTGAGGAAGATGGTTTGCTGTGCCCCCCGCCCGAGGCTTTGGGGAAATAAGGCTCTCTCTAATGAGTGCTTGGATGCTCCATTTCCCCCAACATGTCCTCGATTTGGCCCTAAATGAAAAAACAGTTATGGGTGGCCCCCCTCTGTCCCGAGCAGCAGCAGCAGGCAATGTGGCAGAAGTCTAATGGGTGCCTTGGATCTTTTTTATCACCCCACCAAAAGATGCATGCGGGGGACCTACAAAACAGAGACCCGCTTAAATCATGGTGCAAATTTGGTCTCAACCCCATGTTTTTGGATGTGTTGGACCCAATGACTTTTGGGTATCCAAAAGATGAATGGGGAGCGCTCGCCAGCCATAGAGGTTTGTCGCCCAGCGCCGGTATATTGAGAACCCTTTAGCACAGGGAGGGCATTTTAAAACAACGCATCCGGGTTTCCCCAGATAAAGTGGACCATTTGGTTTTTAAGATGAATCAGGCTGGTTTGATGATGTTGTGGCCCCCAATTTTCCCAGGTACCCATTAGTTGCCAGTCTACTTTCACTTCCCCTTTCCCAAAAAAAATGGGCCCCTTTTAAAAATTTTTTTTTTAAAAGATCTTTTTTACTGCATTTTTTTTTTCTCAGTCCAAAAAATTTATTTTTTCGTTTTTCATTTGGGAAGATGTAAAAGGGGCACCCAAGGGTTTTATGAAAAAAATGTATTTATTTACTACTTTTGGGCGCATTATGAACGGGCTTTTCGCTGTTTTTGGGAGTAAACTGGCCTCCCCGGGCCCCATCCCCCTGTGGGCGCAGGGAGGGGGGTTTGGGCAGCGTTCGCGACTTTCAGCTGCGCCCCGCATGAAGGGGCGGGCAATGGGCGCGGGATGGGCGCGGTGTAGGCGTTCCGGGGTGGGACGCGGTGCGCTCGAAAACTCCGAGGCATGTACGATCACGGCTCGCCAAAGCACGGCGCAATGCAGCGCTCTGCAGCTCAGACAATCAGACCTAGTTTATTTTGGTCTAAATGCTCCGGAGGCGGCGAAGTGAAGCAAGAACGTAACATCAGAGGAACCGTATAGAAGATCGCAAGAGAAATCTTGGTGCTCCGCTCCGTGCGGCAGGAGTACGATTCCAAAAAAATCGCCTTTATAAACGCGGAAAACATTCTCAGAAAAGAGCTCAACCTCAAAAATAAAAAATATTTAAAAAAAAACACTTTCCAAAAATCTAGAACGGCGCAATATCAAGAATTAGGATATTGGAAATTGCCAGGAAATACAGTAATTCAAATTCTGAAAGCTAATCTCATTGGTCGGCAGAAACCGGCCAATCAGAATAAGAGCGACAGTGAACCATTAAAACCTATGGAGAACTATTGACCAATCAGAATTAAAGGCTGGACAGTTCAAAATACAGTAAAAATGCAGAAAAGAGCTGATTGGCTAAGCTAGCGGGGGCTTGGCTATCTGGGCCAATCAGAATAGGAGCGACAGGGACCCATCATAGCCTATGGAGAAGTTTGAACCAATCAAAATCAAAGGCGGGACAGTTCAAAATACAGTAAAAATGCAGAAAAGAGCTGATTGGCTGAGCTAGCGGTGGCTTGGCTATCCCAACCAATCAGAGCGCGAGCTACTTCTCCCATTGTAGTCTATGGAGAGATCGGCGCAATGCAATCTCGGCGCTCAGCGCCGTGCGGCATGGAGTATGATAAAAAATAAAATTTTTATTAGTTGTAAAATATTCTCTGAAAAAGAGCTGAAACATTCTATAAACATAAATCAATTAAATCCCAAACAACGCGTTCGTCGCCGAGACCGGCGCTACATCGGGAATTGCAATAGAGAGAATTGCCGGGAAATACAGTAATTCAAATTCTGTAAGCTATTCTGATTGGTCGGCATAAACCAGCCAATCAGAATAGGAGCGACAAAGACCCATTATAAGCTATGGAGGAGAATTGACCAATCAGAATAGGAGTGACAAAGACCCATTATATCCTATGGAGAAGTTTGGATCAATCAAAATCAAAGGCGGGACAGTTCAAAATACAGTAAAAATGCAGAAAAGCGCTGATTGGCTGAGCTAGCGGGGGCTTGGCTATCCCAGCCAATCAGAGCGCGAGCTACTTCTCCCATTGTAGTCTATGGAGAGAACGGCGCAATACAATCTCGGCGCCCAGCGCCGTGCGGCATGGAGTGTAAATAAAAAAATTATTTTTATTAAGTGTAAAACATTATCAGATAAAGCGCTGAAACCTTCTCTAAAAATAAAGCAGTTAAATCCCTAACAACGCGTTTGTCACCGAGACCGGCGCTACATAAGGAATTGCAATAGAAAGAATTGCCGAGAAATACAGTAATTCAAATAGTTTAAGCTATTCTGATTGGTCAACCAATCAGCTCTTTTCTGCCTTTTTACTGTATTTTGAACTGTCCCTCCTTTGAATATGATTGGTCAATATTTCTCCATAGGTTAGAATGGGTCCCTGTCGCTCCTATTCTGATTGGTCAATTCTCCTCCATAGGTTAGAATGGGCCACTGTGGGCCAGCCATTGGCTGGTTTATACCGACCAATCAGAAGAGCTTAAACTATTTGAATTACTGTATTTCCCGGCAATTCTCTCTATTGCAATTCCTTATGTAGCGCCGGTCTCGGCGACAAACGCGTTGTTAGGGATTTAACTGCTTTATTTTTAGAGAAGGTTTCAGCGCTTTATCTGATAATGTTTTACACTTAAAAAAATAATTTTTTTATACATAGTCCATGCCGCACGGCGCTGGGCGCCGAGATTGCATTGCGCCATTCTCTCCATAGACTACAATGGGAGAAGTAGCTCGCGCTCTGATTGGCTGGGATAGCCAAGCCCCCGCTAGCTCAGCCAATCAGCTCTTTTCTGCATTTTTACTGTATTTTGAACTGTCCCGCCTTTGATTTTGATTGGTCAAAACTTCTCTATAGGATATAATGGGTCTTTGTCGCTCCTATTCTGATTGGTCAGTTCTCCTCCATAGCTCATAATGGGTATTTGTCGCTCCTATTCTGATTGGTCAATTCTCCTCCATAGCTTATAATGGGTCGGTGTCGCTCCTATTCTGATTGGTCAATTCTCCTCCATAGCTTATAATGGGTCTTTGTCGCTCCTATTCTGATTGGCTGGTTTATGCCGACCAATCAGAATAGCTCACAGATTTTGAATTACTGTATTTCCCGACAATTCTCTCTATTGCAATTCCCGATGTAGCGCCGGTCTCGGCGACAAACGCGTTGTTCGGGATTGAATTGATTTATGTTTATAGAAGGTTTCAGCTCTTTTTCAGAGGATATTTTACAACTAATAAAAATGTTTTTTTTATTCATACTCCATGCCGCACGGTGCTGAGAGCCGAGATTGCATTGCGCCCATCTCTCCATAGACTACAATGGGAGAAGTAGCTCGCGCTCTGATTGGCTAGCTCAGCCAATCAGCTCTTTTCAGCATTTTTACTGTATTTTGAACTGTCCCGCCTTTGATTTTGATTGGTTCAAACTTCTCCATAGGCTATAATGGGTCTTTGTCGCTCCTATTCTGATTGGCCGAGATAGCCAAGCCCCCGCTAGCTCAGCCAATCAGCTCTTTTCTGCATTTTTACTGTATTTTGAACTGTCCCGCCTTTGATTCTGATTGGTCAATAGTTCTCCATAGGTTTTAATGGGCCACTGTCGCTCTTATTCTGATTTGCCGGTTTCTGCCGACCAATGAGAAAAGCTTTCAGAATTTGAATTACTGTATTTCCGGGTAATTTCCAAGATCCGAATTCTTGAATTAGGATATTGGAAAGTGATTGTATTTATGTATTTTTTATTTTTGAGGTTTGAGCTCTTTTTCTGAGAATGTTGAACGCCTTTATAAAGGCGATTTTTGATTCATACTCCGCACCGACATGTGGAATGATTTCTCGCTGTTCTCCAGCCTGTCTCGCATTAGAACAGATTTTCTGCGCAGTCCCTTCTGCGCCTAAGTCCCACACTGTGCCCATGTCCCCGCACTGTGCCCCACACACTGGCGAGGCGCAGGGAACTTTTCCCCGCATGTATGAGCGCACCTCATCAGACGGCGAATCATAGGCGCAGCGCCGCACTGCGCCCATGTCCCCGCACTGCGCCCCCCACACTGGCGAGGCGGACTTTTGCCCGCATGTATGAGTGCACTACCTCGGGCGGCGAATCATAGGCGCAGCGTCGCACTGCGCCTAAGTTCCGCACTGCGCCTCAAACACTGGCGAGGCACGGCGGACTTTACATAGTATGTATGAGCGCGCTCCAGTGCCAACATAAATAGGCGCAAATTTCGGCGGAAAGGTGCGCCTCGACCCGACGAGATTCATACATTTTTCACATTGTCAATGGTTTTGGGGTCATGGTGCTGTGAGATACAGCTATAATCATGGTCCTTTGGAACAGAAATGTGGCTTCTAAGTGGCATTTCTCCCTCACAATTTTTAACAGTGGCTGAGAAGTCATTTTTATAAATTTTTGGGTCATGCTGCTTTGAAATGCAGCAACACTACAGGTCCTATTATAAAAAAAAATGTTGTTTCTAACAGACATTTGTTCTTCATAATTGTCAAGAGTGGCTCAAGGGTCATGTTTTGAATTTTTGGGGACATTTTGCTGTGAAATGCAAATATTCTACAGGTCCTATTCTAAGAAATGTTGTTTCTTACAGACATTTGTTCTTCACAATTGTCAAAAGTGGCTCAAAGGTCATGTTTTGAATTTTTGGGGGCATGTTGCTGTGAAATGCAGCAATACTACAGCTCCTATTGTAAAAAAGGTGGTTTATAACAGACATTTGTTCTTCACAATTGTCAAGAGTGGCTCAAGGGTGATGGTGCTGTCAGAAACAGGAATAGGTAGGACACTGTTAGTGGACACATATTGCAAAATGACTTGTTTTTGCAAGATCTTTAACATAGCTAGCAATCCCTGTAGTGAGACAACCCATTTAATACAATAAAAAAAGAGAAACATTGACGTGGTGGGATTCCATCCTATTTTAAAAATGTGTTTTCTAGAATTAAACTACTAAAAAACTTGCATGTACAAAATAGCTGATACAAATATTCCTCTGAATTGTACAAGGGAGGTATAGTCAATGTCCAGTTCAACTAAAATGGTGGTTGAAAGACTCCTTTTTCCGGCACTTTTTAAATCTGGGGGTCAGACAGGTTTAATGGTCATACTGTGGTACAGAACAGGTATAGTATATGTCCAGTTCAATGAAAATGGTGGTTGAAAGACTCCTTTTTCCGGCACTTTTTAATCTGTGGGTCAGACAGGTTTAAGGGTCATGCTGCGTTCCAGGACAGGGATATTCAATGTCCAGTTCAAGTAAAATGATGGTTCAAATAATACTGCCTTCTGGCACTTTTTAATTTGTGGGTCATGCAGGTTTAAGGGTCATGCTGTGGTACAAGACAAGGATAGTGAATGGTCTGTGACTTTTTTTCTGTGACTTTTATAACCTAAGTGTGTTGCCTAAGATATAGCACGTATCCATTTGACTGTTGTGGATGTTAATTCCAGCTTCTCCATCCCTCTTTGGGTGTAAGAATGAAGGTGTTGTTCCTCTCCCATAGACTTTAATGGTCATCGACGATAATCTATTATCGACTATCGGAAATCGTCTTGATAATTGACGATATCGACTATCGACCCGATGACGATAGTCGACGTAATCGCTCATCACTAGTCGCGATAATGAAGGGTTAATCACCCACGGCTGAAGCTCACTCCGGCCGCGGGTGATGCGGCATGAGGCCAGAGGTAATTTACAGTTGGTCCCATGTCGCGATCGTGCGGGGCTCGCTTGTAAGCCCGCATGATTGCCAGGATGGGCGTTAGGGCATATGAGTACGTCATATGTCAGAAGGGGTTATAGAGCACTCATGACATCTCCTAACATGTCTCTATTAGTAAATATGTGTGATTCCTGTGAAATTACAATTCTGGAGTATTTTGTGTTGTACTATTCATCTGTTATTCCATTTAGAAATTTATTTCTCAGCCAGTTAAATTGGTGTTCATCAGTTTAGTCTACAATTGGGTTGCACCAGAGAATTTAAGGAACCTGGGCTTGGTCACGTCACCATAGTGGTAACATTAGAGGTTAATACAACTTTTTATGTTGTTATTTTAGGACTGAACATCGCTTTTAAAATTTAAAAATAATTTAAAATACACATGAAAAAATGAGATAAGAAAACAGGCAATAAAAATAGTTCCTATTTTTACACCTTCAGTTCTATAGGAATCAATTATCAGCAGACAACTCCCATGAGAGTTGAAGAGAATACAAAAAGGAATAAGAGTTAAAAATCATTTTCTGAATTATTCTTACATATGCCTGAAAAAGTGACTAGAAATTTCATGGTTGTCATGCCAGTAAACATTGAAACCCATCATGATCTGAAGATAAATAAGAGAGACCCATAGGTATCTCTTGGGCATCATAAAATTAAACCAGGCATCATAAAATTAAACCATTGAAGCACTAATTGTTAAAGTGTTCCACTCGGGCAGCTAAGAGAAGATTCTCAAGCTGTAGGAAGCAATTCAAATATCTATTTTTTCTTTCAGAGTTTGAAAACGTCATCTAGTTTTATCGCTGAAAGTTTGAGTATCTCCTAATTTAAGATCAGTGATATTCACTAGGAACACAGCAGTGGTTTTTACACAAAAGACAGTGACCTTTTATTGTCTAAAATAAAATTGTAGAAATGTATATTGCTCTGACTGAGCTGCCTGCACTGAGCGGTAAATGGAGTGGAGTTAACAAACCGGAGCCAAAAACAGGAGTGAAAAAGCAATAAGTAAACAACCTTATATAGTTAGTATGGCTGAAAAAAGACATGTATTCAGCAAGTTAAACCAAGGGTGGGCAAAGATGTGGATGAAGGGAGGGGGGTAGGGAGTATTTTTGAAACTAGGGAGACATGTATGAAAGAAGGCGCTTTGAAGTAAATTGTCGAGTCTCGTTTTCAGTGTATAATGCGCCTGAATGTATGAAATTGGTTTTCGTGCGATTATAAATGGTCTAAAGTTCGACGCGCCTCGCCTATGTGTTAGGCGCATTATGGGACTTAGGCACATTAGTAATGTGGCTAAGATGTATAAAGGCTATAGATAGACTGGAAATAAAACAAAAATCATTAGAATAGCATATCAGTGAATAGAAACTATGGTACTGATCTTGCTTGGTGGACCACAGGTCCCAGCAAGACCTGTGGTGTGCTGGCTCTTGCTCTATGTTGAATATAGGGTGAGAGCAGCAAAAATAGATCTCAAATTTAATGTAGCAAAAATGAAAAAAATCTGAACAACAACATCAGTGGGTTGTTTAATGCAAAATTAGTTTAAGATTCTATTAAATTAAAATTTTATAGGAGATATTTTTATATTTTTGGGATATTATATATTTTATATTAATTTTATATGATAACATTTTTTATGACATTTAAATGATTAAATTTTATATAGTTTGATAATAATTAGAAATTACTTTTTAGTATTGCACTGGTGTAAATTGAGAAATATTGGATATTTTTTGCCCTAACATCAAATCTAGCTCCACTTTGACTCCTCAGGCTCGGGCAGACCACATTGAAATAGGTTACAAATCTAGCTCCACTTTGACTCCTCAGGCTCAGGCAGACCACATTGAAATAGGTCTACCTGTTCAAGCAGTAATGCACCTAGTTTTGCCGAACTACATTCATATATATATATGTGTCTAATTTTACGAGTGTGGTGCGACAAGCCCTCAGAACGTCCCCAAAATGCGCCCTCATGTTAAGCATGTTAGAAAGTTTATGAACAATGTGCCTAACACATTTATTAGGCGCATTAGACATCATAGACTGCTCACTTCAGCGCATTTTATGCCAGAAAAGGGTGAAAAAATCATACATGTCTCCCATAGTTTCCCCTGCTGATGAAGACTTTGGAACCCATAAGGCCTCGTTTGCACGGCTTATTTCAGAACGTATTTACAACGGATTTCCGATGTAAATACGTTCTGAAATCAGTTGAAAATCAGTTGCAAATAAGTGCCACTAAGTGTGGCACGTATTTGTAACTGATTTCCCGACGGATTCACCATCTCCAATCATTGTAGGTGGTGAATCCGTCCGGAAATAATTGACATGTCAATTGTTTTTCCGTCCGGATTGCCGTCGTCAATCCGCGGCGGCAATCCGGAACGGAATTTTGCGTCGTGTGAACGACGAGCCGTATTTTCTATTGAAATCAATAGAAAATAGGCTGTGACTTATTTCGGACACGGATTGACGATCGTCAATCCGTTGGCAAATCCGTCCGAAATAAGCCGTGTGAACGAGGCCTATGGCAAAAACCAATCTGCCCTAAAGTAAGATTTTATTCCTGATCCTAGGGTTCTCATCAGACTGCATTTAGATATTCTATGGCTACATAAGTAATAATATTATTTAGTAGTAAATGGTTATCTTAGTCTTTATTTTTAAAATCTTCATTGCTGTTGTAACGGTATAATTAATCAATAGCATGACTGGCTATTTTCTTCAGTCTACTGTCTGCCATATGTTTGCACTACTGGATCAGCAGGTCCAAGGTTAATACCACTGACAGATGTGAGCACGTTGCTAATCTAGAAACTCACATTATAGATCTGGAGGAGTTTGCTTCCCACTGAGCAAGCAGTTAGTGGGTTAAATGTTGGGGGTGAAGTAATAGATCATCAGGATGAGTCATGTAGCTGGGTTAATAAAGTTAGGAAAACTTCTAGGGGTACCAGAAAAATGAAGGCCACCTCTGTTCCTGAGCTTCATAGTTGATAAGTTGATAATGCTACTTAGTTGATAATGCTAGAGCATCAGTGTAATGGCCTGGGGTAGTGGATCCACTGGACCGCCGCAAGCGGTGGTAGAAGCCTCACCAGATAGCGGAGTCTAAGTGGGTCCCGGTTTTCCCCAGAGCCCGCCGGATGGACTTGCTGCGGCGGGATTCCACCAGGTCGCTACGCCTGATGTGACTTGCTTGCGGAAGCGGTCAAGGCACAACACGGTACAGAACAGCAGGCAAACTCGTAGTTGGGGTCGGGCCAGAAGGTCAGGGCAGGCAGCGAAGGTTCGTGGTTGTTAGACGGGCGTAAACGGAATTGGTACACGGAAGAGATGAAACGGAGTGACAAAAGGCTTCCTCACATAGGTATGGGCACTCTGCAATCGGCGAGGTCAAGGAAGAGGTGGAGCCATTAAATAGGGTCGGCGACCGGCTACACCAATTACCGGCGCGCTGGCCCTTTAAATTTAACAGAGCTGGCGCGCGCGCCCTAGGGATCGGGGACGCACACTGGCCGGCAGACGGCTAAGACAGGGCAGGAGCATGGTCAGGTAAGTGACAACGCCCGAGGGAGCGGGTGAGCCACGGACCACGGGCTGCAGCGACGCTCGTGAAAATCAGTCTCAGAAATGGAAACCCTAGTGGATACCGCTCTTGCTTGCAGCTGAGAGAACAGCCCAACTAGTAGTCTGGAGAATGGTAATGCAGGTAGGAAAAGTCAGTAAGTGGTTATAGGTGATTCTATGATCAGGAAGACAGAATGACTTGTTGCCAAAACTGCCACCTCAACTGAATGATTTGCTGTCTCCCTGGCGCCAGGGTTCAGCATGTGGTGGAACGGGTGGATGAATTACTGGAAAGGGCTGTTGATGACCTAGCTATTGTGGTTCATGTTGGAACCAATGACAAAATACATGGTAGGGGGAGGATCCTAAGGAATCATTTTAAAGAACTAGGCTTCAAGCTGAAGGGACGGAACTCCATGGTTGTGTTCTCCGGAATACTGCATGTGTCATGAGCAATGCAGGAAAGACAGCAGAAGCTCGGTGAGTTAAATGCATGGCTGAAGTCTGTAGGACAGAAAGTTTTGGTTTTTTAGAGCACTGGACTGATTATTAATTGGGGTACCATCTGTTTTCTACAGATAAATTGGAGGGGGGTCTGCTGTTGTGGCGGAGAGAATTCTAGAAGTTGTGCGGGACTATTTTAACTAGGGTTGAGGAGGGTGGACAATCTAGAAAATGCAGGGGTAGACCGGTTAGAGAGGGGGCCGACTATATCTGCGGGTGGAAATGTATACCTGGTTGATGTGGACTACACCAATGAATAAAGAGATCCATGTGTTACAAACCAACATTGAAGATATAGGTGCCCATTATTTCATGTAATCTCATGCCAGCTATTGAATATGTAAAGCTGGAAGGGAATTTAAAGTGTCTGTTCACAAATGGCAGAAGTCTGGCAAGCAAAATGGGAGAGCTTGAGGTACTAGTTCTAAAGGAATAGATTAATATGGTTGGTGTTTCTGGAACATGGCTGGACTCCTCTCATGATCTGGCTGTTAACCTTTAGGGTTTTACTCTATTTAAGAAGGACAAGGCAAACAGAAAGAGAGAAGAAGTGTGGCTGTATGTAAGGAGTGATATGAAAGCAAGTGTGAAATAACGGGTTTGAGATGGTGAAGATATGGAAACCTTATGGGTGGAAATGAAAGGGGGGTTAACACAGAAAAAAATATTTTTGGTGTAATCTATAAATCCCCCAACATCACTGAGGATATAGAGGGTCCGCTGCATAACTGGAGCGGGCAGCACCAGCAGTTACAGTGGTGATAATGGGCGACTTCAATTACCCCACTATTGACTGGAATTATGGCTCTGTTTCAACTGCAGAGGGGAGAAAGTTCCTCAACCTGTTGCAGGATAATTTTATGGGCCAGTTTGTGGAAGATCCAACTAGAAGTGATGCTGTTTCTGAAAATCTTGGTATGCTCACACAGAGTATTTGTTGGACGTACTTCGGCATGTAATTGCACTGCAATACAACGGAACTATGCCCCGCAAATACAGTAAAATCATAGCGCTGATGTGTGGGGGGAAAGTGAATGTCAGTGGGAGTGCATCAGAAGTATGCGCTGGCCAGCGCTTACTTCTGAAGCAGCAGGCTTATAGCGGCGCTAAGAGTACGCACCGCTACACACCTAAAAGATGCCGTGTGAACATACCCTTAGTCTAAACAGGGAAAAACAAATACAGACTGAAAATGCAGAAATATTTACTTTTAAAAAGGCCAATATCCCCTTATTGAGGGCTGCACTACAGGACATAGACTGGGAGAAGCTATGACCACATAATGATGTAGAAGCCAAATACGAGAGCTTTAAATAAACATTGTGTAAATACATAGCCAAATTTATTTCTATAGGTAACAAGTATAGGCAATTAAAACTAAATCCAACATGGCTTCTACCTTCAGATAAAAGGGTAATAAATAATAAAAAGGGCATTTAAGAAATAGAAGTCAGAGGCGTCAGCATTAGCTTTTGAAAATTACAAAGAGCTTAATAAGATTTGTAAAAAGGTGATGAAATCAGCTAAAATACAAAATAAAAGCAGGTGGCCAATGACAGAAAAAACAAACTACAATAAATAACACTGATGGGGAGCTGGTCACTGGGAATCAGGAGAAGGCAGAGCTAATAAATAGGTTATTCAGTTCTGTATATACAGAAGAGGAGAAAGTAGCTGATTGGGACAGTGATAGTGCTGATATGAATGGATCCAGAGCAGATCTAGGCAGTGTCAGTAATGTTAATACATCAGCTGATCTAATAAATTGAGTGTAGAAATGGTTCAAGCCAGGTTAAATAAACTGAATGTAAGAAAGGCTCCAGACCCAGATGGTTTACACCTAAGGGTATGTTCACATGACATATTTGTGGTCCATATTTCAGAGCGTAATTGTGCTGCAATACACCCGAAGTACAGACCACAAATACAGTAATTTATAGCTCTGATCTAGAGCAATGGATACCTGATGTTTTTCCTAATGTGTATTATATGTGGGGAGAAAGAAGAGAGTGGCTGTGGGAGCCGGCACAGAGCATTTTAGAAGTATGCGCCACAATACACCATCTGAACATTCCCTAAAGGTTCTTAAAGAGCTCAGCTCAGTTTTTTCGATGCCCCTGTACATGATATTTAGAGATTCTCTACTGACTGGTGTGGTGTCAAGAGACTGGCACAAGGCAAATGTGATTCCCATCTTTAAAAAGGGTTCTAGGTCTTACCTCGGTAATTGTAGACCAGTAAGTTCAACATCTATTGTGGGACAACCTTTTGAGGAATTTGTGGCTGACTAATAAGTGCTTATCAGAAGGACGAAGTTGTTGCACCAATCTTATCTGTTTTTTGAAGAGGGAAGTAGAAGTCTGAATAGTTTATAACTGGACACACTCCAAAATTAGGTGCATTATCAGGCGCCTGTGGCACTTTGTAATGTGTCTAAGATCTTAGGGCATTCTGGAGGTGTGTCGTACCACAACCGTATGTTTCTATACATTTATAGTTGGAGGATGGCAAGACTGAGTGCATTTACTGCGGGAAAACGGTAAACAAAAAAAAAGGGGTTTTTAACCTAAATTTGTCTTTTTTGGAGACTAGAAAAAGCAAAAATCTTTGACCGCAGTAAAAAACAGGTTCATAAATTTAGGCGCATTCTACATTCTAATGTGGGGGTAAAAATTTGCCCATCTGGGCGTCAAATTATATAGAGGGTCGCCCTTTGTGTTTTAGCCCTTTGCAAAAAAATTTGACCCCGGGCCCTTTTTGGGTTTAAATAAAAGTCTGTTGGGTTTGGGTTTTTAAAACAGGTTGAAATTTGGATTAAAAACTGATTTAAAAATCTTACTCAAAACGGGTTGGTAAATGATTTCTCGTCTAAATGGCCCCCAGTTATAAGGGGTTTCCCCCTCGGGGTCGTACTGGATTCTGTATTTTTTAAAATTTATTTATTAAACCCATTAAAGGGACCCCCCCAAACCCGGACTTTTGACGTTTGGTGGCGGGGGTCGTTCCCGGTTTTACGCGACGTCTTTTGGCTTTCGATGTAAAATTTGGGTTTTTAAATGGCGCCCGGGGGTTCCGCAATAAAAACCGGGTTTTTAAAGCAACGGGATGCAGAGGTTTACATGCTCCCTGTTCTCCCCCAGGAGTTTGCTCGGGGATCGGGGCTGTTTTGTACCCCCCGTATTTCCCACACCCCGTCCCAGAGAAATCTCCTGGGAGCATCGGGAAAGCAGAGTAAACCCCCGCTTTCCCCTTTTTTGCTTTAACTTTTTTAATTGGGCAGTGCTTTTTACCCCCGCAAAAATTAAAGGGGTTCCCCAGTTTCTGTAGAGTGTTTGGAACCCGGGGTCACCACAGAGCTCGGGAAAGGCTGCACAGTCACCCATGGGGACCTAAAAGGGGCCCCAAAAGCTCCCCTGGTAGGAAGCCAGGGGCCAGGGCCCACGGGTGTGTTCCCGGGATCACTGCCTGTGTCAGCCCTGACACGGGTTTAAATTTTGGGCATATATGAAATTTTGCAAATACATTACTGAGTTTTTAAAAAAAAAAGGGTAAAACAGTTCTCCTTCAGGGGATTAAAAAAAAAAGTAAAAAAAAAAAAAAAAAAGGTGTTAAAAAAAAATGAGTAAAAAAAATAAATAAAATAAAAAATAAAATTTAATAAAAAAAAATTTTGCATATTACAAAACAAAAAAAAAATAAACATATTTGGGATCCCCCGAAACCCCAAAAAACCCTGTAGAAATAATCTAACCCCAAATTATTAAGTGTGAAAAATGAATGGTGTAAAAAAAAAATGTTTAAAAAAAAAACCCAAAAAATATTTTAAAAAAAAATTAAAAAAAAAAATCTTAAAAAATTTTTTATAAAATGAACTTTAAATATTTTCCCCCCTAAAATACAACTTTTTTTCGGGTTTAAAAAGAGGGGCCCCATAAAACTGCCCCAATTTAAAAAAATTAAAAAAGTTTCAAACCCGTTTAAAAAGGGGGAGGAGGCAAAAAAAAAAAAAAAAATTTTTGTCATTAAAGGGGGTTTTTTTCGGTTACAAAATCAGTTTTCGCTTTTGGGGGACAGTAAAAAAAAAGCCCCTTTTTTAATTGGCTTTTCTTTTCCTCAGTCATTTGGGGTTTGGGAGATATGAGCTTTTCTGTAAATCTGTTTTCCCATTTCTGCTGTTTCTGGTCCCGACACCCCCCCCCGGGCGTTTTCCCCTTTCCCCCAGACATGCCCCCCCGCACTTTTGATTTTGGGTGGCATTTAAATTTTGCCTGTTGGGGATATGTCCCTAGAAAGGGAAACCCCCGGGCCCCGCCCCCTGGCTTTTTATTGGGGTTTCCTGCGCAAATCTGTGTTTATCCCCTCCCCGAGCCCGTTAAAAAACCATAGGAAAAAAAGGTTTGCTGGCTTATATAATCTCCCCGCTCTAGGGTGAATGTTTGGGCAAATTACTGCCCGTCTAAAGGGCTTTTCAAAGAGGGTTTATTTAACCTCCTCAAAAGGGGCCAGTCCCTTTAAATTTCTACTTTGAAAAAAAAGGGCGTTCTGTTTTCAGATCTAATCAAAAATATCATCGGGGGTTTATAAATAAGGATTTCAACACAGTGTCTGTCCCAAACTGTATTGTGTAGTGTTTGTTTCTTAGCTTGGGTCAGCCTGTAAGAGAAAAGGTTTGGGAGTTCCAAACCCCATCCGTAGTATTTTTTTATTTTCTTTTATTAAAATTTTAAACATATGTAAAAAATTTTGAAAATATATGTTTTAGTATTGTATGCTATGTTTTGTATGTATTTGTATATCCCTTATAGAGATTGACCCTATATTTTTAGGTCTCTCTCATATGTGTAGAATTTTAGGGGGGGGGGGGGGGGGATACTCTGTGAGGGGGTAGAACTCCCCAAAACCCCTTCATTGGGAAGAGCATAACTCTACCGTACACTACCCGCCCCAAATAAATTATAGGTTGGCAGGAGTCTTTTTCAAAGCTGATTGCTTTTTCCCTTTATTTATGTTTTCACTCACATGTCCTGACAGGAGGGGAGAGGATCTTTCTAGAAGCTGACATTTGTCCTGGTAGTTGAGTAAAGATCTCTGCCTGTTGTCAGTACAATTTGGGTGAACACCACTAGAACAGTAGTAAAAGCTGCTGGCTTTCAGTGTAATTTGTGTGTAAACTAAGAGATATAACAGGTGCTTGCTGTCAGTGAACATTGAGTGATTTGACATCTTTACTTGGGTGATAGCTGCTTTTTTTACACTTTTTTTAATGACATGCATTTAGGAAAGTGCCTAACTTATCATTTCTAAGCATCCCACGTCGAAATTACATGGTGGCAAAAACCCCTTTAAGTCTCAGATCCCCTCATATAACACAGTATTATAGAGTCTCCTGCCTGTTAACAGGGGTAGAGATGGGTAGGAGGACAGTGTGTATTGCTCCCTATAAAACAGTAACACAGACTGCAGCCTGGTAACAGAGGGGAAGAGGGGGCAGTGTGCATATCTCACATGTCTCATCTGGGTGTATAACTGCATATAGCACAGCAGGGAGCTTGTGGAGCCTGAAGGCTGCAGACATACGCATGCAGGAGGCTACAGAGCTGTTATATCCAGACAACCTTCTGCATCCCCTGCTTCATACAAAATGATGATGTCACAGTTCTTCAGTGAGGAGAGACACGCCTCCTGGGAGGAGAGACACGCCTGCTGACAGGAGAGACTCGCCCCTGGATTTCAAACTCAATCTCAGAGAATTAGCTGAAGAGCACGAACAGTTCAAACTATAAAACTCCTTTAACTACTTTTCAGGCCTGGGGCTTACGGGGTTAATGATCTAGGGGAGTGGATTAATGGCACTGTTTCTATTTTTGCAGATGATACCAAGCTATGTAGTATATGTTGCAAGCAGACCTGAACACACTGAATGTTTGGGCATCCACCTGGCAAATGAGGTTAAATGTGGATAAATGTAAAGTTATGCATCTGGGTACTAATAATCTGCAGGCACCATATGTCCTAGGGGTGAAAAACTGGGAGAATCACTTGTTGATAAGAAACTGGCCGTACTTGTAGATCATAGATTACAAAACAGCAGACAATGTCATTCAGATGTCTCTAAGGCCAGCAGAAAATTGGTATTTATTAAGAGGCATGGACTCATGGCACAGAAATGTAATATTACCACTACATAAAGCATTGGTGAGGCTTCATTGGGAATATGATGCTCAATTCTGGACTCCTGTTTATAGAAATGATATAATGGAGCTAGGGAAAGTGCAAAGATGAGCAACTAAACAAATAAGAGGAATAGAACATCTTAGTTATGAATAGAGGTTAAAAGAATTAAACTTGTTTAGTCTTGACGAATCCAGAGAGTCATGATTAATTAATTGAATTATATAAATGGTCCCTACAAAAGGTATGGTGAAAAGATATTTCATGTAAAAAACCCTCAAAAGACAAGGGGACATTTCCTCTGTCTGGATAAAAAAGGATATAATCTAAAGGAGAGAAAAGCCTTCTTTACCATGAGAACTGTTAATCTGTGGAATACTTGCCTGAGGAGGTGGTCACAGCAGGAACAGTTGACGGTTTCAAGAAAGGTTTAAATAACCACTTACTACAAAATAATATTAATACTTATTTAGCCATATAAAATATCTGCATACAGTCTGATGGCAACTTTGGGATCAGGAATGAAATCTTACTTTAAGGCATGGATTCTTTCCTTACAGGTTCCATTCTTTCCTTTTCATCAGTAGCAAACCTAAATTCCCATTTTTCCCCACCCTTATTTGAACCTGATAGACATATGTCTTTTTTCAACTGTACTTACTATGTAACTATGTTACTATATATCTAGATCTAAAGTTACAAATAACAACAAAGAGAACAAAATATACTTAATTTTAGTTCCTATTGAGTTTTCTTTTCTTATTAGGATTGACTTTCTATAGTGGATGCCTTGTGCAGTACGTTCTGCTACTTAAGATTACATTACACAATTATGGCTTTATGCTGACATTTGCAAGTATCTTCAATTAAAGTTCAGATACTTAAGAAAGTGTTTAAGCCCTCTTTTTAATCAGTATCACAACAACCATTAATTTTGTGCCGAACATACAAATCCTACAGCTCACTTGTATAATTTGACACATTTTGCACTGATAGCTTTTGAACAATGATCTGCAAAGTAGATTTATTTTAACGTTTCCGGGGAAAATTTCTACTGTTAAAAACACCTCTCATGACAAAAAAACAGTTACAATTCACTTGCACTACTGACATACCAAAAATACTAAATAATGTTCAGCCGTTAAGTTACATTTTTATTGAAAACAGAGGCACAAGGCACATAGTCTACAAAAATGAAAACTAAATTTTTGCCAATAACTACTAATTGGAACATATGTAGATACTGTATTCTGGTTATATATACAGATGAAACCAGTTTACATACATTATATAAAAAGACAAATATGCATGTTTTTCTCACTATCTGACATGAAATCAGAATAAACCTTACCCGTTTTAGGTCAATTAGGATTCCCAAAATTATTTACATTTGCCAAATGCCACAAGTACAGACAAATAACCCAAAAGTAAAGGGTTAGAGCCACTCCCTAATAATATCAAATTCAATAGCAGATAGGGAACATAAGGAATAAAATATAACTTTTAATGAAAATGCTATTAAAAATACACAAAAGGCCAGTAATAACAGACTGATAAAGTGCACTACCACCTAGAACATCCTACAAACCCTAAAAATACCCTAGCCTATAGAAAACCGGGATAATCGCCCCAATAAGGGCGCTCCCGTCAGGAACCTAACCCTTACACTAGTCTGATCCTAAAAACCCCTGTCCCAACATGTTTCGATCTTCATCTAATAACAACAAGATCTCCTCAGGGGACTATTATAAGGGGAGAAAAGTAGGGGTATATACGATAATGTAACACAGATATAAATGAAAATAAATGTAAAGGGATCCAATGAAAGATATGAAAAGGGTATAACTAAGACAAAAAAGTGCACACCAACACCATAAACTACAACATGTGCAATGACATATCTGTGGTGCAATACAAGTCAAGAATGACCACAGGGAATGATCCGATCAGAGGACTGCCAATCTATCCACTCAATGAGACCAAAAATTCTTACCCGACCACAGTAGCAGTCAAAGTAAATCCAATGAGGTGTACCCGTCTCAATAACAAGACAGCCCCTACCTTTAGAGTAGATGTATTCAAATATAAAGAGACGCCTTACCCACCGAAGCAATATCGCCTGAAATGGAGGGGGCGTCTCAGAGTGGACAGTTGGTCTCCTGCAAGTCCATCTGACATCACAGGGTGACGGCAGTCAATGCTGCTCGTTCAGCATATGCAAGGCGCGCTTAAGGACAGCGCCGAAGTGAGCCGCGCACGTCGCCGCACACTATCGCGTCCAAGCTGCATCAGCCCCGCGTGAATCACAGTCAGTGCTGTGGTTGATGAAAGGTGGTAGTGCACTTTTTTATCAGTCTGTTATTACTGGCCTTTTGTGTATTTTTAATAGCATTTTCATTAAAAGTTATATTTTATTCCTTATTTTCCCTATCTGCTATTGTATTTGCCAAATGCCAGAATAATGAGAAAGCGTTTTTAAGGCACTTTTATTACTTTCTGCAAAGTCAAAATTTTCCGTACATTTCATTAGTATTTGGTAGCATTGCCCCTAAACTGTATGACTTGGGTCAAATGTTTTGCATATCCTTCCACAATCTTCTCACAACAGTTGGTAGGAATTTTGGCCCATTCCTCCTAACAGAACTGGTGTAACTGAGCCATGTTTGTAGGTCACCTTGCTCACACCTGCCTTTTCAGCTTTGCCCATAAATTTTTAATAGGACTGAGATCCGTGCTCTGTGATGGCCACTCCAATACATTGACTTGGTTATCCTTAAGCCACTTTGTAACCAGTTTGGCAGTATGCTTTGGGTCATTGTCATTTAAAGGGACCTTTCGCCCAAGCTTTAACTTCCGGGTTGATGTCTTGAGATGTTGCTTACGTATTGCTACATAATCATCTTTCCTCATAATGTGATCTATTTTGTGACGTGCACCAGTCCCTCCTGCAGCAAAAAAACCACACAACATGATGCTGCCATCCCCGTGTTTTACAGTTGGGATGGTGTTCTTAGGCTTCCAGCTTCTCCCTTTTTTCTCCCAAACATAACAATGGTCATTATGGCCAAACAGTTAAATTTTAGTTTCGGCAGACCAAAGGACATGTCTCCAAAAATGTAGGTCTTTGTTCCTGCATGTATTTGCAAACATTAATCTGGCTTTTATATTTTTCTTTTGGAGTAATGTCTTCTTCCCGGCAGAGTGGCTTTTCAGCCCATATTGATACAATACTCGTTTAACTGTGGATAATGACACAATCTTACCAGCTTCCGCCAGCATCTTCACAAGGTCTTTTGCTTTTGTTCTTGAGTTGATATGCACATGTCGGACCAAAGCACGTTAAACTCTTCTATGCATAATTGTTTGTACAGATGAACGAGGCACCTTCAGGTATCTGGAAATTGCGCCCAAGGATGAAAAATGATTTCTTTAGACTTTCCCATGATGTTACACAGAGAATGAGTGTGTTTCTGGTATGCATAAAAAAAAACATCCACAGGTGTGTCTCTAATTAACTCAGATGTTGCCAATAAACCTATATGAAGCTTCCAAAGACATGACATAATCATATGGGCTGTCGCAAATTGTTTAAAGGCATAGTAATCCTAGTGTATGTAAACGTTTGACTTTGCAGAAAGTAATAGAAATGCCTTAAAAATTCTTTCTGTCTCATCTCATCTGTCTAGCATTTGGCAAATATAAATAATTTTGCTAATCCTATTAGACCTAAAACGGGTATGGTTTATTCTGATTTAATGTCAGATTGTGAGAAAACATATATAGTGTATATATTTAATATAGTGTATTTAAACTTCTGGTTTCAACTGTATATATATATGTATACAGTGGGTTGAAAAAGTATTCATACCTATTGAACTGTTCCTCATTTTTAAACGTTACAGCCACAAACAAACAGATATTTTATAAATATTTTATGTGACAGAGCAACAAAAGGAGAAAGTATTGGCTGCATTTGTAAAGTGAATGTCCACAATAAGGAAAATGATACAAGCTTTTTCTAATTTTTGGTAATTAAAAATCTGAGGGATGCTGTTTCCTAAATGGGGTGGATTCTGGAAGATTTCACTTTTTCTGGTAATTTGGGGGCTTTGCAAATGCGACATGGCACCCACCAAAATCTGCGTTCCAAACGCTAAATAGCACTCCCTCCCTTGTACGCATTGACAAGCGCCCAAACAACAGTTTACACCTACATATAGGGAATTGCAGACCTTGGAAGAAATTGGATATTCATTTTCAGGTGTTTTTTTTCACCAACATTACTTGTGAAAATAAAAAATGTTGTGCTACACCTGTATATAATTAGGGAAAATTGTATTTGTTTTTTTTATGGTCCAAGGCTAAAAAATAATCAGTGAAACACTTGTTGGGTCAATATATTTACTACACCCCTGGATATATTTCCCATAAAAGGTTCTTTTAGGGGTGTTTATTAAATTTAAACACCTTTGAGTGTCCACAAACCTGTGATGGCACCTAAAGAAAATGAGACTCCAGAGTCAAGTTTTGAGAGTTGTGTTTGAGTCAAATTTGGCCAAATATGGGATATTTCTAAAAAGTGGAGAATCAGCAGAATCAATACAGATTCAAGATTATCTTTTCATATGTACTGTACTCCAGTAAAAAATTTACTAAAATTGAAAATCTGCAAAAAAATTAACTTATGAAATGTCACCTCATTTTGGCTTTCAGATCTGTGAAATACCAAAATAGTTAAAAAAAAAAAACTTTCTAAGTGATGTTTTGAATACCTTGTGTGGTGTGGTTTCTTAGATTGAGTCATTTATGGGGGTGTCTAACATACAAGCCCCTCAAAGCCAAATCCGAACTGGACTGGTCCATAAAAAAATCTGTGTTGCAAATTTTCTTGATACTTTTAATGTTTGTTACTAAATTGAAAAGACTTATGGAAGATTTTCATTATTTACTTTTTGGTTTGTTATGACTTTCGTACACACTATTTTTTAAACTTTGAAAATGGCAAATTTTTCTAGTTTTTCACATTTTGATATTTTTCACAAATAAACAGGGATTGTATCACTAAAAATTAATTTCTAACATAAAGTACAAAGTGTAACGAGAAAAGAAACTCAAAATCACAGAGATAAGTAAAATCATTAAAAAATTATTCTCAGAAAAGTGACACGTGTCAGATTTTAAAACTCAGGCTTAGACCTTAAAGGGGTTTTCTTGCTACAAAGATCATATCTGTAATGATGGGGACAGTAAAAAAATAAGGAATTGTGCAAGTGGTTTGTATTACCTAAATCATTTAGCATAGTAGCTATTAGCTAATCTGTAAGTGTCTAGAGCTAAATCTGAAGCCTGGAGTCAGACCATGCCCCTTTTGCTAGGATTGGCTGCTTGATATTTAGATCAGCCCTGGTTGGGACATGTCTCTGTGTGGGACACACCCCTGTGCTGTGATTGGCGGCCTGCACACTGTGCTTACTTCCCTCTGAGCTGTGTAAAAATGAAACTGAAACTGGGTTCCCCAGCTTTCTGTGCTGGCTGTCTGTGTCTGTGTAATAAAGGCTGCTTGAGCTCTCTATGCTTCTCTGCCATTGATAGCTCTATGTGAAGGATCTGGGCAATTACTAAGTCTCTAGCTGTGAGATTCACTACCCATATAACACAGCCTTATACATTCTGCTCCTCCTCTACCTCCTTCCTGATAACAGAAGGGGGAGCACAATGCATAACTCACATTTTTTTTTAATCAGTTCAGGCTGTATGTATAACTGTTTACATGAAGACTGGTGTTCTGCTTACAAGGAGCTTGTGAAAGGAAGTGACAGCTCTCCAGATATGAGAAGTCTCCAATGCAGTAGGTCTGCAGAGCTGTGACATCCTCTCCTTTCCACTGCTCACAGAGAATGATGATGATGACTAAGGAGGTAGCAGGGAGGGTGTGTGATGATGTCACTAGTCTTTAGTGAGAGAAGACACGCCTACTGGGAGGAGAGACCCACACTAAAATTGTAATCTGTAAGAAAGAGAGAAACCGCTTATGCCTGTTAAAGCCTGTGGTGAGAAAACCCCTTTAAAAAGTTGAGGTGGTGGTGTGAATTGTAGTTCTGGTCAGTCCGTAGAGAAATAGTCCTGTGACCAACACAAAGTTCCATCCACTAACCAGAAATGCAGATGAAGGTGAGTGGAGGAATGGGACTTAGGATCGAGGAGACAAGGTGTCATAAGGGTTATTTTTCTCTGACATACATATCCAGACTCGTACTGGCCCACAGGGGAATAGGAGAAAGCCCTGATGAGCCTTTGAGCATGGTAGACCTGAAGTTGTTTTTTAACTGCATATACAGTGCATCCTCAGAAGAGACAAAAAAAACAAAGAAAGAGAGGCAAGAAGCAGAGTATAGGAGGCATGTACAGTCATTTACAGTAGCTGTAGGGTGGGCCCCTAAAATAAACTCCACTGGTGGCCCAGAAACAGCACAACTGGTGTGCCCCCAGAATTAACTCCACCTGTGGGCCCTGGGCACCTCAGTCCGACAATGTACATATCATTTAACTTAACTAAATGATTTGTAATGTTTTATGTGTAACCTTGATTATGGCACAACTCCTTTAAGCTTGTACCTTCAAGGGAGAGCTGTCAAATATAGTAAGATTGAAATCTCTTGTAATCTTCAAGCTTGAAGTTCCTTATCTGAGTAAAGTGTTCCTAAGTTTGCAAGCAATTGTTACAGTCTGGAGGTGGATCCACTGGTCCACCGCTGGCGATGGCGTAAGCCCACACCAGGGAGTGGAATCTAAGTGGGACCCGGTATTCACCAGAACCCGCCGCAAAGCGGGATGGTCTTGCTGCGGCGGGTTTCCACCAGGTCACTACCACTGGCGGGGCTTGCCTGCGGTGGCGGCCAAGAGTGTGAGGTACAGTAACGGCAGGCAGGCTCGTGGTCGTAGACAGGCCGGAGGTCAGTACAGGCGGCTCTGATTCGTAGATGGTAGACAAGCAGGAGGTCAGGGCAGGCGGCAAGGTTCGTAGATGGTTAACGTAAGCAGGGAGTCGGTACACGGTAAGGCAAGACAGGAACTATCTGGAACACTTTCACCATGGAATATACACCAAGGATCCGGCAAGGGCCGGGGGAAGTGGCCGGACTAAATAGGAGCAGTGCCCGCAATGAACCAATTACCGGCGCATTGCCCGTTTTAAACTCAAATTGCCGGCCCCGCGCGCGCCCTAGGGGCGGAGCTACGCGCCGGGGAACCGGAAAACAGACTGAGCAGGGCGTGGCCGGGTAATGAGCGCCGGAGGAGACCAAATGCACGAGCGGACCCCGAACCCGACGTGCGGGACGGGGCTCCGCTGGGAGCAGGGGCACGGGCGCGCCTGCGACCCAGGACAGTGGTCGCAGGGGCGTCCGTGACAGCAATGAACTGTAAGTATGCAATTCTTGCTGTGCCCTCAATATAGCTTTGTGGTCATGACTCTCCAGATATCTCACAATACCACCACCAACACATTGGCCTTCCTGCTCTGCATAGAAGGGTGTAAATACTACAACATCACCACACCCATGTGGCTCTTTTTTTACATACAGTACATGACCAAGTCTGTGTGTTGTGGGACCCCCTTCCAAAATGACGCAGGTGACCCCTTTTGCAGCTGTAACAGTTTGCACTCTTCTCAAAGCATTTTCCACAAGATTTTGAATTGGGTCTTTGAAAATTTGTACATTTGTAAGGTCTGACATTGATTTTGGACAAAAAAATGTAGTTTGCCATTAACATTGTAATTCACTCCAATAGTGCTTGTGGTTAGGGCTATTAACATACTTTCGGCTATATGGCTTATTACATAAAGTTTTACTCTTGATTTACAATTTTGCATGTTTTTCAGTATGACAGTACCTACGTATATCGTTCTATGTATATCGAGTCTGATAGCAAAATTAGATAGGCCCCCAACGACCTAATTACAAGAAACTGAAATCTCAGCATATGTAGCAGTGAGAAAGGGTATGGATAGTAGCAACATATATGATAGAACCCACATAGAAGTACTAGATAGGAGAAAGCCATCAACTTGTTATTGCCTACTAAGAAGGTACAATGTTCTTATGAACCCCCTTATCCTCTGGGTCCTACAGCAACTCCTATGGCTAAAGTTAGGTCCATGGTTTAGGGGTACATTTTCATATATATATTTATCTCAACATATGCCAGCTTGAAATGGTTAGAAAAATAGTTTATTAAATATAATTGCAGAATTTATTTTTCAAATTGTAAATCCTCATAAAAAATCTTGTCTTTCTGATATGACTAAATTTATATGGCTCACATTCAGCAATTTGCATATTTCCAATTACAATTCTAGACATGAAGAATAATTGCCTATTTTTTAATTTTGTAAATGAATGTAATTTTTATAGCAAAGAGCATGTGATTACATTTAGTTTTAAGAATGTATTAACATTTATTTCTGATTTGATTCTGTTTCACATTAGCCTAGAGGTTGCAGTGGAAGATGATGAGTTTGAACAGTGTTGCCTTCAAAATAATACTGGGTTCCTTTCATCATAGCCAACTAATTTCATGTAATCTACTATGATATGCCAGTCAATGCTGTATTTATATAACATAGCAATGAAAGTGGGTCATTACACCTCAAACAACAAACCTGTCTTGACTTGGCCATGTTAGCAATGCGTTCAGCTTCTGTCATAAATATAGTTTATATATTGCGGTAATTAACTATTCGGATGACATTCAAACTTAAGAACTTTATAAAATCATGAATTCACATACGTCAGTAATAAATAGATAACATTACTTCCAGAATTCAAAATAATTCTTCTGTTTTCTATTTTTAAATAATAAGAGTGAAAAGAGGGCTAAAAAATAGTCACATGCTCACATAAGTGATACAGTATCTCACAAAAGTGAGTACATTCCTCACATTTTTGTTAATATTATATATTTTCATGGGACAACATTGAAGATATGACACTTTGATACAATGTAAAGTAGTATGAAAAGTTTTAAAACAGTGTAAATTTAGTGTGCCCCTTAAAAAAACTAAAAGACACAGCCCTATGTCTAAACGCTGGCAAAAAAGTGAGTACAATCAAGTGAAAATAAAACAAATTGTCCCAATTTGCATTTTACCTCCCGGGTTTCATGTGACTCATTATTTTAAGGTTCTCAGGTTTGTGAAGGGGGGAGCAGGGTTTTAAAAATTTGTTGTTCTGGCTCCACAATCTCCAAAACAAAAAATTTGAAAAAAGAAATGTTGCTCAAAAAAGGGCCTAGGCTATTAAAAATTCCCAACAACCTAAAGGGACTGCAGCATGGTCCAGACAAACAGCGTTTAACAAGACATTTTTCCACTCAGAAAAGCCTTGCCTGGCCCCCAAAGAATTGAGTGCAAATGATTAGTCATATCGGGGTTTGTTTTTTAAAAATAAATGTATAGTCTCCCAGCATTGCTGATGGGTTAAAAGGAGTTGGGGGTCACCTGTAGTGTCAGACCAACACTGCACACTGCATCAAATTAGTCTCATGGCTGTCATCCAAAGGAAACCGTCAAGAGGGTGCACAAGTTAGCCTGCAAACAGTTTGTGAAGAAAGCAACTGAATGCAAGAAAGACTTAAACCTTCCAGGTCAAATGAGACAAATAAAATTTGTTGCTTAAAATGGTTTAAAGCAGTGTGGCGTCAAAGGTGAGGAATGCAAAGACAAGTGTGTCTTGCCCACTCAAGAAAGGGTTTTGGGGCGGGTTTAAAGCTTGCAAATTGTGGGAAGCTAAAGTTCATTGAGGGAACCAGAATCCAACATGTACTGGATAACTGAAACGAGAAAGTCTCCATCCTACTGGCTGAGGGATATATTTTCCAAAATGTAAAGGGCCCCCAAACACAAACCCCCAGATGACCCTTAAGAAAATGAGGGTAAAAGGTGGAATGGCCAGGATGTCCCCCCAGACTTTTTGTTGGACATCCTCAAAAAAAAAGGTGGGGGGAGTGGGAAAGGCCTAAAATCCACCACATTTTGTGTCATCATGGGGAAAGGGGTTCCAATAGCAACATGTGAAGCCTAGTGCTCCATGCCCCAAAAAAGTTAAGGCAGTGCTGGAAAATAATAGCAGCCACACAAAAAAAAACACTTTGGGGACAATTTGTCCCTTTTTTACTTAGGGGTTTGCAGCAGTTTAGAATTTTTGCAGGGGCTTTATTTTGGGGCCCCACCCAAATTTTATCTTTATACAAGCGTTAATGACTACTTTACATTGTTATTCTTAAAAGACCAAATTTAATTTTTACAAAAAAAAAATGTTTTGGAAGTGCAGACCAAACTGTTTGTATTGGAGAGTGGCTGCCTCCACTTTGGCTTTTACACTCCGCCCATCTGCACAGGTTCGTAAATCAATAGAGAGTAGCTCGTAAAAGGAATCTTCTCTCTCTGAAATGTAGAGGTCTGAACAGGCACCAAAAGAGGTAACATATAGCGTAGGTTCCCATCTCTATTGAGGTCACCTTATTGATGGCATGTGGGCACATTACAGTTTTGCAAATGTACACTAAGAACCTCAAATTTTAATGTATCTTAAGTGGCAGAAATGCTTTCCTCGATAATTCCTACGTTCCTTTTGACTGTTTTTTAGTGCCTGTAGAGTGCTGCTAACATTGGATTGCACTATAAGATTGTTTGGTGCCATTCAGTTGCCATGGCAGCCAGGGGCTTAATAAAGGCTCTCAGGCCTCCCATGAATGTACTCCGACAGGAGGTCAATGAAATCACTAAATACTGCAATACAGAGTTACTGCAGTATATAATGCAAGTGATCAAGTGATCTCATTTTTAAGTGTATGTAAAACCGGCAAGTAGTGAGGTAGGCCGCAACCAGGAAATGTCAGTGGTTTCTTTTACAGTTGAACAGGAATATACAGTATGCCACACTTTACGTATTTTGCAGGTTTAACTGGGCTTCATTGGAAGCCAGTTACTACCATCCTGGTACTTCTGACATATTCTTTGGCAGCTTGCCTGTAGGACTGGAGTCTCCCTCTCTGTAAACTTTCTGGGTGACATGTATGATTTATGGCGCTTAGACGACAATTTTTTGTGCATAAGAATAGTGTAGAATGCGCCTGATTTTTTAATCCAGTCTACTGCGTGTCATAAATCAGGCGCATTCTAATGCAGAAATGACAATACTGGCTCAGGTAAACCACTTTGCAAGTGGTTTACCTGTTCCAGCAGTAATGCACCTAGAATTGCCATACTGAAGGCATAAATCTATAGCTGCATACGGTTCTAGTGCACTCCGCCTCCCGCCTACCTCCCTCCCCCCGAAATCAGGCGCATTACAAAGTGAAGCAGGTGCTCTGTAATGCGTCTGATATTGGCATGCAGGTGAATTAAAACTATAGTGAATGGGGCTGCGCTAGATGTCAGGCTGAAAAGATGCCAGACTTCTGCTGCAGCCCCGTTCATACATGTCACCCTCTGTGTCCATGAGCCCGTGGATCCCAAAAGGCTTCCTGGTAGGTAAGTTTACCAGCTGCACTTCAAGGAAATAGAATGGATTACAGGCAAGCTACAACCCTGATCTCTCTTATTGGTCTCAGAAAATGGCAACACAAAGCAACTTTAAAAAAATATATATATATATTTTGTAAAAGTAGCAAAACATAATAAAATCTATATGGTTTCATAGTAGTTTCATAGTTTGTAAGGCCGAAAAAAGACGAGACATCCATCCAGTTCAACCTGTTGTGCTAAGGTGTTGATCCAGAGGAAGGCAAAAACCCCCATGAGGTAGAAGCCAATTGTCCTCATTTTAGGGAAAAATTCCTTCCCGACTCCAATCTGGCAATCGGAAAAATCCCTGGATCAATGACCCCTCTCCAGAATCCTAGACACTATAACTTGTTATATTATTACACTCCAGAAATGTATCCAAACCCGTTTTTAACTCTGTTAGTGAATTCACCATGACAAGTTCCTCTGGCAGAGAGTTCCACAGTCTCACTGCTCTTACAGTAAAGAATCCCTTTCTATGTGTAACGACTGGGTAGTGGATCCGCTGGTCCACCGCAAGCGATGGTAGTTAAGCCACGCCAGGGAACGGAATCTAAGTAGCCCCCGGTTTTCACCAGAGCCCGCCGCAAAGCGGGATGGACTTGCTGCGGCATGAGGCTACCAGGTCGTCCCCCCTGACGTGACTTGCCTGCGGTGGCAGCCGAGGTGCAGCGTAGTACAGAGTCGTAGTCCGAGAATCATAGTCGTGGGCAGGCAGGAGGTCAGGGCAGGCGGCAAAGGTTCGTGGTCGTGGACAGGCAGGACGGTCAGGGCTGGCGGCAGAGGTTCGGAGTCGAGAAACGTAGCAAGAGGTCTGGTACACGGTAAGGCGAGAATATACTTAGGGACCGCTTTAGCTAAGGCATGAGGCAACATAGATCCAGCACAGAGTGACAGTGAGCGTAACCTTAAAAGAGGAGGCGTCTGGCAATTAGCAATTAAAGGGACGCTGGCCCTTTAAATTTTCAGGGAACGAGCGCGCGCCTTAGAGGACGGGCACGCGCGCCTCGGCCGGCAGAGGGCACGGACGGGACAGGAACGAGGTCAGGTGAGTCCCTGTGTGCGCGGGGACCGCCGCTCATCCTGCGGACAGCGTCGCACCCCGGGCCCGGCACACACCCGGGGGGGCAGACACGGGTGCGCCCGCGGCCCGCGGGCCGAGGAGCGGGGGCCCCCGTGACAGTACCCCCCCCTTAGGTCTCCCCCTCTTCTTAGGCTGCAGGAATCTGAGGATCAGGTCTCGGTTCAGGATATTGGACTCCGGTTCCCAGGACCTCTCTTCGGGGCCGAAGCCCCTCCAATCTACAAGAAAAAATCGCTTACCCCTGATGGTCTTCATATCTAAGATGTCCTTCACTTCAAAGACATCAGGGGATTCTAACACCGGAGACGGAGCAGCACTCCTCTTGGAGAATCGGTTCAGGACCAACGGCTTTAGGAGGGAGACATGAAATGCGTTAGGAACCCGGAGAGACGGAGGCAGGCAGAGTTTATAGGACACCGGGTTCAGTTGTCGCAGTACTCTGAAAGGTCCCAGAAACCGCGGACCCAGTTTAAAGCTAGGGATCTTGAGTCGTATGTATCTAGAAGAGAGCCACACTTTATCCCCTGGGAGGAATCTTGGGGAAGGTCTTCTCCTCTTGTCAGCTTGTGTCTTCATGCGGGCTGAAGCCTGGAGTAAGGCTTGTCGGGTCTCTCGCCAAATGACACTGATATCTTGAACCTGGTTGTCCACGGCGGGGACCTCGGAGGCAGAAGGACTAGGAGACCTGTGGGCCTATGGCGTGGAACCTTGTTTCGGGCACAAGTGGTACAGGAAAGAACAAAGTCCTTGACATCTTGGAGCAGAGTTGGCCACCAGTAGTGTCGCGAGATGAGGGCATCAGATTTTCGTACCCCGGGCTGACCGCCCAGACGAGAGCTCTGCCCCCAACCCAGAATTCTCTGCCAGACTGCGGGGCGCACATAGGTACTGCCCGGAGGGACGCAACGGAGAGCCACAGGAGCCATGTGGACCCGCCGTTCAGGAGCAATGATGTGCTGAGATGCTGGTTCCTCTCCGGTAATGTCAGAGGCACGGGAGAGAGCATCTGCCTTGACATTTTTCTCGGCCGGACGGAAGTGTATCTTAAAATCAAAACGAGAGAAAAAAAGAGACCACCGGGCCTGGCGAGGATTTAGGCGCTGTGCTGTCTGCAGATACTGCAGATTCTTGTGATCTGTAAAGACGTCAAACGGATGTCGAGCTCCCTCCAAGAGATGCCGCCACTCCTCTAGGGCTAGTTTTGTGGCCAACAGCTCCCGATCTCCAATGGCATAATTTCGTTCTGCCGAAGAGAAGGTCTTTGAAAAGAAACCACATGTGACGGTCTTGCCTTTAGGGCCCTTCTGGGTCAGGACCGCCCCTGCTCCCACGGAAGAGGCATCTACCTCAAGGCTGAAGGGTCTCTCTGGATCCGGACAGACCAAAATAGGTGCAGAAGAGAACGCAGACTTTAGTCGGGAGAACGCTTCCTCGGCAGATGGGGCCCAACATTTAGGATTGCCGTTCTTCCTGGTGAGAGCCACCGATGGGAGCCACCAACGTAGAAAAGTGGGGAATAAACTGCCGGTAGTAGTTGGGCGAATCCTAAAAATCGTTGAATCGCCCGGAGACCGACAGGTCGCGGCCACTGCTGGATCGCAGAGAGTTTCGCAGGATCCATCTGAAGACCTCGATCAGAGACTATGTACCCCAGGAAAGGAAGGCTGGCCTGGTGGAAGCAGTACTTTTCCAACTTGGCATACAGTCGGTTGTCCCGCAGGCGTCGTAAGACCTGGCGTACTTGTCTGTGGTGGGTCTGTAGATCAGGAGAAAAAAATCAAAATATCGACCAGGTATACAATGATGCAGGTGTACAGCAAGTCCCGAAAAACGTCATTGACAAACTCCTGGAAAACGGCCGGGGCGTTGCACAGCCCAAAAGGCATCACGAGATATTCTAAATGCCCGTCCCGAGTGTTGAATGCCGTTTTCCACTCATCCCCCTCACGAATACTGATGAGGTTGTAGGCTCCACGTAGATCTAATTTGACGAAGACCCTGGCTCCACGGAGGCGGTCGAAGAGCTCAGATATCAGGGGTAGAGGGTAGCGATTCTTCACCATGATCTTGTTTAGCCCTCTGTAATCAATGCACGGGCGAAGCAAACCATCTTTTTTCTGGACGAAGAAGCCGGCTCCGGCAGGCGAGGAGGATTTGCGTATGAATCCTTTTGACAAATTCTCCTGTATGTAGGCCGACATGGGCTGGGTCTCGGGCACGGAGAAAGGATAGACCCTACCTCGTGGAGGGCTGGTCCCGGGAGGAGGTCTAATGGGACAGTCATACGGCCGATGAGGATGGTAACTTCTTAGCCTGTTTCTCCGGGAACACATCTCCAAAATCCTGGTACTCCGCTGGCAGACCCTGTAGAAGCCTGGGGAGGAGCGATGGACACCGGGCGTGGTGCCACCAAACAAAGTTCCTGGCACTCCGAACCCCAACGAAGGACTTCGCCTGTCTTCCAGTCAAGCGTAGGGGCGTGGCGTTGCAACCAGGGTAGCCCCAACAGGATCGCCGAAGAAGCGCGAGGCAGAACGTGGAAGGAGATCTTCTTTGTGTGCAGGACCCCAACACGGAGGGTCACTGGCCTGGTGATAAACCGAATGGAGTCGCTGAGGAGCTCCCCACTGACGGAAGAGATAAGCAACGGCTTTTCCAGACGGGTCACCGGCATGCGGTAGCGTGACACCAGAGCAGCATGAATAAAGTTCCCGGCGGAACCCGAGTCCAGGAAGGCAGAGGCCCGTAGAGATAGACCCGCTTCCGTGGTTACCTCCACTGGCAACAACAGTCGTGGAGAGGAGTGCTGAGCACCTAGGGACGCCTCTCCTACAGGCCCTAGGTGCGAGCGTTTCTGGGCCGCTGAGGTCGCTGCGGACAACTCCTGCGAAAATGGTCCGGACTGGCGCAGTAGAGGCAGAGGTTCTCCAGCCTGCGACGGGACAGCTCCGACTCCAACAAATGAGCCCGGTCCACCTGCATGGGTTCTTCAGTGGATGACTGTGGAGGAGGCAGCAGAGATCTCTGAAATACTGGAGCCAGACGAGATAAACATCGGGGTTGTGCCAAGACCCGCTCCTGACGGAGCTCCTGCTGTCTCTCCGCAAAACGCACGTCTATGCGAGTGGCTAGATGGATTAGCTCACTCAACGACGGTGGGAGATCTCTGGCTGCGAGAGCGTCCTTTACTCTGCTTGACAGACCCTTTTTAAATGTAGCATAGAGAGAGGCGTCATTCCAGGTCAGCTCGGAGGCTAGGGTGCGGAATTGAACTGCATAATCCCCTACAGAGGAGTCCCCTTGGCGTAGATTTAGCAGCGCCGTCTCCGCGGAAGATGATCGCGCAGGCTCCTCGAAAATGCTGCGGAATTCAGTGAGGAAGGCCTGTAGATCTGCGGTCACAGGGTCGTTCCGGTCCCAAAGAGGCGTCGCCCAGGCTAGGGCCTTTCCGGAAAGCAGACTCACCACGAACGCCACCTTTGACCTTTCAGTGGGAAACCGGTCGGCCATCAACTCCACGTGCATGGAGCACTGCGTGACGAAACCTCTACAGAACTTCGAGTCCCCATCAAGCTTGGAAGGCAGTGGAAGGCGAAGCTTCGGACCCACGGTTGTCAGTGAGACGGCCGGGATAGAAGAAGACACCGGCGCAGAGAAAAGGTTGCTGCTGCTGGGACGCCAGGAGTTGGCGCATCATGGCGGACAGCTGTCCCAGTTGCTGAGCTTGTTCCGATATCTGTTGCGACTGTTGGGCGACAATGGACGTGAGATCTGCTACGCTTGGCAGGGGCACCTTGGCGGGATCCATGGCTGGATCTAACTGTAACGGCTGGGTAGTGGATCCGCTGGTCCACCGCAAGCGATGGTAGTTAAGCCACGCCAGGGAATGGAATCTAAGTAGCCCCCGGTTTTCACCAGAGCCCGCCGCAAAGCGGGATGGACTAGCTGCGGCGTGAGGCTACCAGGTCGTCCCCCCTGACGTGACTTGCCTGCGGTGGCAGTCGAGGTGCAGCGTAGTACAGAGTCGTAGTCCGAGAATCATAGTCGTGGGCAGGCAGGAGGTCAGGGCAGGCGGCAAAGGTTCGTGGTCGTGGGCAGGCAGAAGGTCAGGGCTGGCGGCAGAGGTTCGGAGTCGAGAAACGTAGCAAGAGGTCTGGTACACGGTAAGGCGAGAATATACTTAGGGACCGCTTTAGCTAAGGCATGAGGCAACTTAGATCCAGCACAGAGTGACAGTGAGCGTAACCTTATATAGAGGAGGCGTCTGGCAATTAGCCAATTAAAGGGACGCTGGCCCTTTAAATCTTCGGGAACGAGCGCGCGCCTTAGAGGACGGGCACGCGCGCCTCGGCCGGCAGAGGGCGCGGACGGGACAGGAACGAGGTCAGGTGAGTCCCTGTGCGCTGCGGGATCGCCGCTCGTCCTGCGGACAGCGTCGCACCCCGGGCCCGGCACACACCCGGGTGGGCAGACACGGGTGCGCCCGCGGCCCGCGGGCCGAGGAGCGGGGGCACCCGTGACACTATGTTTATGTAGAAACTTTCGTTCCTCAAGACGTAGAGGATGCCCCCTTGTTCTAGATACAGCCCTGGGTATAAATAAATCTTGGGAGAGATCTCTATAGTGACCTTGGATATATTTAAACATATTTATTATGTCCCCCCGAAGCCGTCTTTTCTCTAAACTAAATAACCCCAATCTTGCTAATCTTTCTGGGTACTGTAGTCCACCCAGTCCTTTTATTATTTTTGTTGAAATTGTGCTAACCCACAGAATAAAGATAGCACTTTTACCAAATGGTAAACTCCATAAAAACTAAACCGTTACCCTACTGTGCTTGCTGAACTCAAAAGTAACCCAATAAAAAAAATGTGCAATTTCATTTTTTTAATTCCCCTCCCAAATAGAATTGCTTTTTTGGCCCCCTAATAAATTATATATTGCATTGAATAATACCATTAAAAATCATAAAACATTGTCCCATAAAAAAAGCAAGCCATCATACAGCTATGTCGGCAAAACATAAAAAAGGTATGGCTACTAAAAGACAAGGATTAAAAAATGATAAAGAAAAAGTGAAAAATGTTGTGGTCCTTAAGGGGATAAGGAAGCAAACAATGGTTATCATGGTATTAGGCACCAAAACATTGTAAAATATGATAGGGCATCAAGGTACTAGACACCACAGCATTGACATTTTAATACTGATCAATGTATATTTTTTCTACTATTAACTATAATTAGAGATGGGCGAATTGATTCTAACGAAGTGGAATTCGTTTAGAATTTCAGGAAAACTTCGGTTCTGAACGAAGTCGAAGTTTGGGGTACTTCGCGTGAACGAAGTGTGCTTTTGATTGATAAAATGGCTGCGAGCACATGGCGTTACATAGGGCAAAGAACTCTGGGAGGAAGAAGGGCATAGCCTACATGACATGTGCAGAGATGAAGCCAATCAGAGACCGGCGGGATTCTGTGACGTCACCGCACTATATAAGTCCGGGCGCGACGCTGGGAGCTCATACCGCTCTCACTGTACTGAGTAGGGAAGGTGCTGCCGCGGCTGCTTGTAATAGCTCTTACTGAAGAACTGATTTTTATACAGCGATTTTTGGGGGGTGTCACAGCTTGTCTCAGAGACTGCTTCTCTTAACATTCTAATTCTGATTTTGTGGGGTATTGGAACTGAAGTCCAGTGTGCGTCCAATGCAGCTGCATATACATTTTAATGCTATCTGCTCACAGCACATTGAATATCCAAGGGTTATCTAAGCCTGTTCCTGTTGTATTCATTTAAAGAAACAGCGTTTTTACAATCCAAATACCACTTCATTTTTGGTTGCTCAATTCTTTTGCGCAATTTACATCCAGGGGTTAATTAAGCGTTGTTCTGCTGTTGTGGTCACTAAAAGAAACCGTCTTTTTCACCGCCAAAAAATACATTTTTCCTGTAGCATAATTCATAACCGAAGGTTAATTACAAGTTTTTCTCTTGTTGTGTACCGTAAAATACACGCCATTGTAACACACTACAAAGCTGGTAGTTGTGGGTTGCTCAATTCTTTTGCGCAATTTACATCCAAGGGTTAATTAAGCGTTGTTCTGCTGTTGAGGTCACTAAAAGAAACCATCTTTTTCACCACCAAAAAAGACATTTTTCCTTTAGCATAATTCATATCCGAAGGTTAATTAAGCCTGTTTGTGCTTTTACATTCAGCAACATACACAGTGTTTTTAAACGACACATACAAGTACATTTTTCCTGGCCATTTGTCGATCGCAATTTATATCCAAAGGTTACCCAAGCTTGTTACTGGGTTCATTTGGAGTCTAATACAGGGTGTGTATTTATCATATACAGATATCTTCATCAAACAGTGTCTGTACATTTAAGAACAAACAGTATGTCAGACAGAGAGGTGACAGGCACTTCACCTGCGAGTGGCAGTGGCACAAACATTCCTGGAGAAGGCCCAGGTCGCAGCACAGCAAGGGGACGTTGCAGCAGGGGTCACTCGGTGAGGCCAGAACTGCCGCTGTCATGTAGCGGCCTTGTGTTTTTCAGCAACCCAATGGTTCTTGATTAGTTGACTAGGTCATCCAATTCTTCCCAGGTGACATCTGACAACCCCAGCCAAGAGTCGGTGGGAACGTCAGACACAACCCTTAGTTGGCATGGCCCGGGAGCGGGTCAGCAGCCCTCACCTGTCCTGAACCCGCCTCTGTCCAATCCGGTTCCCTCAGCCAGAGATCTACTATGTGGTCTGGGCTCAGTGCCACTATATAGCGATGATGAAAATTTGAGGAGGGCAGTCAGTAGCTACTTGGCAGCGAAGAAACGGGGCCAATATCCCCTGCTTCTTGCAGTAGGCAGCAAAGTATAGATGTGGAGAGTGGCATGGGAGGTCATGTTGTGAGGGGTCAGCTTCTGCATACCAAGACCGGTGATGAGGACAGCAGTGACGATGAAACACAAACAGATGATGATGTAGCCAACCGCACTTGGGAGCCGGGTGAGGCAAGGGCTTCATCATCGTCAGGAGAAGAGGCCGTCAGCTTGCGCGACAGGCAGTGGCTCAGCCAACAAGTGGGTTGTGTGGCCGTGAGTCAGCAGGATAGCAGCAGTGTGAGGTCGGAAGCCAAGCGGCCACGGGGTAAAAAATCCGCTTCGCAGGTCCAAGAAAGTAGCGGCAAAGGGGCTCAGCGAGGCAGCGGCAGTAGTAGTCACTCAGTGTGGAGCGTTGGCGGTAAAATCAGATACTCGGCGGTGTGGCAGTTCTTTGCTAAGACTCCGGAGGAGCCGAATATGGGTATATGTAGAATCTGTAGGCAGAAAGTGAAGCGTGGCCAGGGAGCTAAAGTTGGCACCACGGCCCTGCATCAACACATGCAGCATCACCATCCGGTGGCCTGGGAGAAACGTGGCTCAGATGTGGTGGTCCATCCTGCCGCCGCAGCAACAGCAGCAGCGCCCAATGGCACGCATGCCATTGCAGCCAGTCAAGGCTCCACCACCTCTGCAGAAGGGAGCGGTTTCTCTTTGCCATCATCTCCCGGTCCAGCTGCTCCTGCTCCTTGCTACTCATGGCGCCAACAGTCGTTCAGTGAGGCGATTTCAAAGAGACAACAGTATGCGTCCAACCATCCTAAGGTGCAGAAGCTGACCGTGCTCCTGTCCAAGTTGTTGGTACTGCAGTCCCTCCCTTTCCAAATGGTGGACTCTGCACCGTTCAGAGAGCTAATGGCTTGTGCCGAGCCGAGATGGAGAGTTCCAAGCCGTAATTTCTTTTCCAAAAAGGCAGTACCAGCACTTCATAAATATGTAGAACAGAAGGTGGGCCAGTCCTTGAGCTTGTCGGTTTGTTCCAAGGTGCACGGCAGCGCGGACGTCTGGAGCTGTAACTACGGTCAGGGCCAGTACATGTCCTTTACGGCCCACTGGGTGAATGTGCTTCCTGCCCAGGCACACCAACAACTTGGACAGGAGACAGCGCTTTCTCCTCCACGTTGTCAAACTGCGGCTCCTGCGCCAATGTCTGCCTCCTCCTCCTCCATCACCATCACCGTCTCAGCCTCCACAAGTACTGCTCCATCATACCACATGTGTAGGGCACAGCGGTGTCACGCAGTTCTACACCTGGCTTGCCTCGGCGAATGAAGTCACACAGGGGAGGAACTGCTCCGCGTCATGCAGCAAGAAATCGATGTGTGGCTTTCTCCGCGCCAACTGCAAATCGGAACCATGGTGATGGACAATGGGAGGAACATGGTGTCCGCGCTGCACCGAGAAGGGATGGTCCGTGCACCATGCAGTGTTCAATCTGGTTGTGAAAAGGTTCCTGAAGTCTTCCACCGATCTTCAGAAGATTCTGAAAATGGCCAGGAAACTGTGCATGCACTTCATTCATTCCTACAAAGCCAGGAACACCCTCCTTGAGTTGCAGCGGCAGAACAGCCTCCCCCAACACACTCTGATATGCGATGTTTCCACCCGTTGGAATTCCAGCCTGAACTTGTTGGACCGACTGTATGAACAGAGAAAGGCCATTAACGATTTTTTTTTGATGATCCAGACAGACAGGAGTACTCCCCTGTGTAACTTTGATGTCAGCCAGTGGCAACTCATGCGTGACACCTGCCGTTTGTTGAGGCCATTCGAGGAGGCGACGTTATTTGTCAGTCGCCAGGACTACGGGATGAATAACGTCATTCCACTGCTTCATGTCCTGGAACAGATGCTGAAAAATCAGTCTGGGCAGGGGACTGGAGAGGTGGCGACTGCATCTCGCGGTCACATGAGTCCAGGGTGGACTGAAATGGAGGAGGAGGAGGCGGACATTGGAGCAGAAGCATTGTCTAGTGAAATGAGTGGATTTTCTACCCAGGTGACAAGAGAGGAGGAGCAGGAGCAGCTGGAGGAGGTAGATGGAGATGAGGAAGACGAGGCAGATGAACCGCAAGCACCGTGGCAGTATAGAGTGGAGATGGAGGCAGGGATCTCCTCAGAGTCACTTGTGCAGATGGCCCGCAGCATGCTGATTTGCCTAGCTAGTGACAGCCGAATAGTCAGCATCCGGCAGAGGGATGACTTCTGGCTCTCCACCCTATTGGACCCTCTCTACCGGTCCAAAATGGGAGCCTTTTTCCCAGCTATTGAGAGGGAGGACAAACTCAAATACTATAGGGAAATCCTCCGTAGTCAGTTGGCCGCTGCCTATGTGCGGCATCGTCCCTCCTCTGACAGGTCTGACCGTTGGGTTCTTCAGCGCTCATGTACTATTGCCGCGGCTGCTGAGGGAAGGTGGGGGGGTAGGAGCAGTACCAGCTTCATCAGCAGCAACCTAAGTCTGGTGTCACTGATGAGCAGCTTCCTTCACTCGCCTAGTGAGGAGTGCAGTCGCCAGGAGCAGCAGGACCTGGAGCAGAACCTGAACCAACAGGTGGTGGCCTACTTGGACAGCACTCTGCCACCCCAGTTAGAAGATCCGCTGGACTACTGGGCAGCCAAACTGGATGTGTGGCCGCAACTTGCCGAGTTTGCAGTGGAGAAGCTGTCCTGCCCGGCCAGTAGTGTGGCATCAGAGCGGGTGTTCAGTGCGGCGGGGGGCCATCGTTACCCCAAGGAGAACCCGCTTGTCCACGGGAAATGTGGAACGACTGACCCTTGTCAAGATGAATCAGGCGTGGATCGGCCAGGATTTCCACACACCAATGCCTTAGGCGTCAGACTACATCAGCCATGACGCCTCACCCAAACTGTGAGAAATGAGTCTGGGTTCAAACTACCTGCCTCAGCCACTATTCTGATGCCGCCACCCGCCTGATGCCACACATCTGCTGACAGTTTCTCCATCTGCCACCAACCATCTTTACCAGGGACTGGTATTGCCACCCACCTCCACACTCTGTCATTGTGCCACTCTATGACCTCATGCTGCTGTTGCTGTTGCTGGTGCAGTGACATCCACACTGTGTCAGTGTGCCACTCTCTGACCTCATACTGCTGCTGCTGTTGTTGCTGCTGCGGTCACCTACACACTGTGTCATTGTGCCACTCTCTGACCTCATGCTGTTGCTCCTGCCGCCGTCACCTCCGCACTCTGTCATTGTGCCACTCTATGGCCTAATCCTGTTTTTGCCACCTCCAGAATGTCATTGTGCCACTGCCTGACCTCATGCTGCTGCTACCGTGACCTCCACACTGTGTCATTGTGCCACTCTGTGGCCTACTCCTGTTTTTGCCACCTACAGAATGTCATTGTGCCACTGTCTGACCTCATGCTGCTGCTGCTGCTGACTTGGCCTCAACACTGTGTCATTGTGCCACTCTGTGGAATACTCCAGTTTTTGACACCTCCAGAATGTCATTGTGCCACTGTCTGACCTCATGCTGTTGCTGCCGTGACCTCCACACTGTGTCATTGTGCCACTCTGTGGCCTACTCCTGTTTTTGCCACCTCCAGAATGTCATTGTGCCACTGTCTGACCTCATGCTGCTGCTGCCGTGACCTCCACACTGTGTCATTGTGCCACTCTCTGACCTCATGCTGTTGCTCCTGCCGCCGTCACCTCCACTCTCTGTCATTGTGCCACTCTGTGGCCTACTCCTGTTTTTGCCACCTCCAGAATGTCATTGTGCCACTGTCTGACCTCATGCTGCTGCTGCCGTGACCTCCACACTGTGTCATTGTGCCACTCTGTGGCCTGCTCCTGTTTTTGCCACCTCCAGAATGTCATTGTGCCACTGTCTGACCTCTTGCTGCTGCTGCCGTGACCTCCACACTGTGTCATTGTGCCACTCTGTGGCCTACTCCAGTTTTTGCCACCTCCAGAATGTCATTGTGCCACTGTCTGACCTCATGCTGCTGCTGCTGCCGTGACCTCCACACTGTGTCATTGTGCCACTCTGTGGCCTACTCCTGTTTTTGCCACCTCCAGAATGTCATTGTGCCACTGTCTAACCTCATGCTGCTGCTGCCGTGACCTCCACACTGTGTCATTGTGCCACTCTCTGACCTCATGCTGTTGCTCCTGCCGCCGTCACCTCCACTCTCTGTCATTGTGACACTCTGTGTCCTACTCCTGTTTTTGCCACCTCCAGAATGTCATTGTGCCACTGTCTGACCTCATGCTGCTGCTGCCGTGACCTCCACACTGTCATTGTGCCACTCTGTGGCCTACTCCTGTTTTTGCCACCTCCAGAATGTCATTGTGCCACTGTCTGACCTCATGCTGCTGCTACCGTGACCTCCACACTGTGTCATTGTGCCACTCTGTGGCATACTCCAGTATTAGACCCCTCCAGAAACTCAGAGAGCCACTGCCTGACCTCGTGCTGCTGCTGCCGTGACCTCCACACTCTCTCACCTCATGCTGTTGCTCCTGCCGCCGTCACCTCCACTCTCTGTCATTGTGCCACTCTGTGGCCTATTCCTGTTTTTGCCACCTCCAGAATGTCATTGTGCCACTGTCTGACCTCATGCTGCTGCTGCCTTGACCTCCACACTGTGTCATTGTTCCACTCTTTTGCCTACTCCTGTTTTTCCACTTCCAGAATGTCATTGTGCCACTATCTGATCTCATGCTGCTGCTGCTGTGATCTCCACACTGTGTCATTGTGCCACTTTGTGGCCTACTCCTGTTTTTGCCACCTCCAGAATGTCATTGTGCCACTGTCTGACCTCATGCTGCTGCTGCCGTGACCACCACACTGTGTCATTGTGCCACTCTCTGACCTCATGCTGTTGCTCCTGCCGCCGTCACCTCCACTCTCTGTCATTGTGCCACTCTGTGGCCTACTCCTGTTTTTGCCACCTCCAGAATGTCATTGTGCCACTGTCTGACCTCATGCTGCTGCTGCCGTGACCTCCACACTGTGTCATTGTGCCACTCTGTGGCCTACTCTTGTTTTTGCCACCTCCAGAATGTCATTGTGCCACTGTCTGACCTCATGTTGCTGTGGCTGCTGCCGTCACCTCCACACTCTGTCACTGATGTTGCCACCTGAGCTCTCAGCTTGTTTTTTCCAGCTCTCGCTGCCATGACTTTATCAGGCTACATTCCCGCTTAAGTTTTTTGGTCAGTTTTGCCCTCTTAAGCGCCCAGGGAATTTTATAGTGAAGCGATTCTAAGAGCGGCGGCAGTCATGTGCGTGTCATACTAAAACACAACATTGTATGAAGACCAAACCAAGCTCCCTCTGCATATTTAAGCATGGCACAACGTTCTACAGCACCCTGCAGGCCCTGTGCAGCCTGGAAATAGATGTTTTTTAACGCGATTCTTCCCGAAGTAATTCGGACCGAAACGAATTTTGTCGGAAAATTCGGCGGAGTCACCGAATCGAATTTTTGAGAAATTCGCCCATCTCTAACTATAATGAATGATTGTAGAACTATTTTGAATTTATTTATATTAGCCCTTACTCACGCATGGAATTTTTTCATTAAGTTTGAGATTAATCTTAGGATCTAAACAAAAAAGTTAAAAGGATGTACCAACGAAGTAAAGTCCACTGCACCAAATGTGCATGAGATTGAGGAAGGCGGTGCTTGTGGCTGTCCTAACCATTCACTTCTATGGCAGCTCCCAAATATAGCCGACCGCCCAAACTCTGCTATATTTGGATCTCCCATATATGTGAATATTTAGTCAACATTGCAACACATATATACACTATGTTCATATTTAACAGTATAAATCTAATAATACCACTCATAAGGTGGTCACACACCCTACATGAACAATTACTTTACTAATTAAAGAATATGGTGCAGACAGAAGCTTTCGCAATTTCCATTTTAAAATGTACATTCAGTTACAGTGCCTCCACATGACACCTATCAAACAAATGGTCCATTGAAGAACAACCATTAACCAGGTATGTGTCCAATTCTAAAATAAACATACACTAACAATATTACTTTAGATATAAAATTACAGTCTTACAGACTGCATCTATACTGCCATCCAAGTGTGGCAGTATACCATGAGTTTAAAATGAGTATTAAATTTAAAAAATAATACAATAAATAGGAGGAATAACCTAAAAGTATAAAAATAAGATCTCACATAAAATCAAGCAGTGATGTGGATCGCCCCAACGTGCATTTCACCTCTGGTTGATTCACAGGGTAGGAACCTACCTGTTATTTTTGTCATTTTTGTTCTTAATACATAATACACTGCCATTCCTGTCTTTGACACAGTTTGTGATACTTACTTTTTTGTTTGTGTGTATGACGGCACCTTAGCACATTTTGTATATTCCAATACAATAAAAATCATAAATTGATATGTGGAATAGTTTTGGTGGTATGTTTATTTTGTGATTGGCAAGTGAAGTACCTCCACATGGAAAAAGTACATTCCGGTTCATCCACTTTGTAGTTGCCATCTATTTAGGCTTAACAGGCAACTTAACTTTATTCATTAAATAAAGTTTAATAATTTTCAGGATTTATTTTAAGAAAGACAGTCTCTTTAGCACAACATTTACTTTGCTTATTTGCAGCTGAATAAAATATTGACACTTTCTCAAATGAAAAGGATAAAACTAAAGGCTTCATGAAGTCTTTATATAAAATTCCAAACCAAAACATAAATAAATGAAGCATTAATATTTTTACATTATATAAATGAATACATTATGTGTTTACTGAAAATAGGAGACAAGACAGCAGAACATATTTACACATAAAATGGAATTCTTCCCACATTATAACAAAATAGTCATGCTATTAGGTACAATAGTGCAATGTTTATAGCATAATAAATCGATGGAACCTACAAACTGTTTAAAGTTTAAATGGAATGATGCATTTCTACCAGTAAAACTAAGTGAAATCTACAGTGCTTTAGAAATCATTTGGCACCCAGAAACAGGAGGGAAACTGAAACTGTTTAGTAACCTTATAAATATTGGATACCTAAAATGAGCACCCACCTGTATTGACACCTGTCCTGAATACATAAAAAGAAAAGCTGGGTTCATACATTTTGTGCTGTCTTAATATACTTCAAAAACACATAAACAATGCATGGAGTAAAAACACATTTTTTTAAAAAAAATGCATGCTTTTATAAAAATTCTGATATTTTTATGAATAAAGGGGTGTTCTCACAGAGCCTGTGCTTCACAGCCAGCTTCAGGCCTCACACTTCCTGGTTTGGCTGTGGGTGGTTCTATAGTAGTGATTGGCATATCAGCTCTGCTATTTCCAGCTGATCCTGTTGGAGAGACATTGGTAATGAAGGAGTCTAAACAGCAGGGCAAAAATCTAAAGAGCTATAAAGGGTTAAAATTTGTTAGTAAGATATATAAACAAGCTCCAATGCTACTGAAAAGACAAAGCAGGGAGTGATATCACCTTCCTGGACAGGGCTCTAGAGCCTGCTAGAGCACAGAGAGGTTGTTTATAACCTACGGAAGAGATTATAAGTGCTCTAATTCTGAAAGGAAGCAAAAGAGCAATGTATTTGGTAATTTTTATTTACCTACATATCTATTTAACGCAAATTTGGAACACCTAAGTAAAATGATTATCAAATTTGAGTTAATTAAAAAATGCATGTGCTGTTTGAAAAATGCATACTTTTTCTCACATGTGGTACTCAGTTTAAACACAACAAAAATTAAAAAAAAGTGTGATCTGTGAACCTAAAAAAGAAAAAATATTTTTGTTATCAAATCTTAAAGGGTTGTCTGCTTTGTACAATCCCTTTTTTATAAGGTTCACAGTGATGCCTGATCACAGGTTATTTTGCATCTGGGGCCCTTAGTTTCCGTGCAGCATCTTCACAGGGGGAAATGTACCATTACATAACATTCATAATAATCAATCAGTAATGTATGGTTGCAAGGGAGCAAAGGTCCTGATTACGGGATATACCTCTATTCGTGAGGTTTCCATGATTTTGCAAAAAGGATGAATGAACAATATGTGACTGCTAAGGCAAGTAATTGGCTGCAGTGTTACGTGACCAATGAACATAATGTCATCAGTGGGGATCCGTGGAACTGGAATAGAGGCAGCTTCAAAGGTCAATTAAGGTTTAGAAAAATCATGGACAACCACTTTAACTTAAAATTCCTTAATATATGGTTTGGTTTTCTTAACCAGACAATTCCTTTACTTAATTAATATATTAGAGAAAAAAGTTTAAATGTATGAATATATAGCTTGGGAGGCAAACATTTTTTGTAGATTTTTATGTGGATTCCACAATGAAAATCTGAAACAAATAAAGTAAAATAATACAGTAAAATACCTCAGAATTAGGTTCTAAAACTATATTCAAATTAACCGCTTACTGACATTTAACATACAGTTAGGGCATATCCTCACGGCACCAGTTTGCGGTCGGTTTTTCAGACTGTTTGCGGTTTTGCAGACCGTCTGAAAAACCTGGCGCAAACTAACATACAGGACGGTATGGAAAACCTGTGCAGCCGACCGCCCAAAAAACATTGAACATGTTCCTTCTTCCATCCGGTTTTTGGACAGAATATGAATATATCAATGGGAAGGGGGAGGGCTTTTCTCCGCTCATCGCGGAGAAAAGCCGTCCCCCGGCAGCTGTGGGGACAGCACTAAAACAGGATAAACCGATCGGCATTTGTCCTTTGCCGTGGGGATGAGCCCTTACAGTCATAATGCTGCCACATATTGAGTGTGCTCACTCATTAAGCTTGCTCCATAAGCAGCAGGTAATGGCTATTAATTACACTAGGGACCTGCCACTAGCAGGAGGGATCAGAGATGGTTCCAATCCCAGCATTTTAACCACTTGAATGCTGTCAATGCGAGATGAACCACACGTAACCGTATAATTGGCACCCTTTGTATTGCTTTATCTTTATCAATTATAATACTAGCCACCACCCACTTCATGCATAGAAGGTGTGTGAATGGTTGTCGTATCAGTATTTTTACATTTGCACAGTCTCCCCTTGTACTATACTGTGTTTTGTTTGTTTTGTTTCTTGCATACTGGTGTCAACTGGTACTTACCCAATGTGCAGTTTTTATCATTCAGTAACTCCCCTAGTGGATGGGTGTGTGAGCTGCTACTCATTATTTATCTGCACCTGTTATATCTTTCCAAAGTATCATAAGGGGATTATGTTGCCTCCTACTGGGTTTAGTCTATTGTCCACTCATGGAGCTGTAAGTATGGACTTCTGTTTGTGTCTTTCCACAGGGTGTAATAGGAAACAAAAACTACAGTAGCACACAGTAGACATTAAAGCCCATACAAACATTAAAAAACCATGGAAAATTGAAAATGTATTACTGATATTCTTTGTACATACACAAAATAGAAGTCTTTAGTGCGCATTTTGATCAAATTGCTTATGCTGATCTACTGTGTCAAAGTAGTATCATCAGATAGGTCCCTAACTATTGCCTCTCATTATGGCCTAAGCAACCATTTATTTAGGGCAACAGGCACCATTCACACTGATTATTAGGACCTCAAGCAGGAAAATAGGTGAAGTGTATGGCCAATCAGTGTGCATGAAGCCTGTTGCCTTGAATGTATGGCGGCTTTGGCCAAAGTGAGAGGGATAAAAGTTATGAACCTACCTGATAAGGCTCTTTTGAAGCACAAGACTGGCGTAAACAATTTTATCAAGGTACATACTAAAGACCTTTATTTCATGTATTTACAAAGTGTAGCAGTAATGCATTTTAAATGTTTCATGGCTTCAAAGGTTTTTATGAGTTGCAGTGCCTACTGTGTACTATGTAGTTTTTGTTTTCTATTACATCCTGTGGCAGATCTTATTGGAGTAGTAAGATTGCAGCCATGGAGTTTTAGTGCCTATTCTGTGCTACTTTAATTTTTTTTTTTTAATAGTTTTCTTGTTGCATTGCAACCATAGCAATTTGCACCATGTCTGTCAGTTGCAAAATAGCTGCTGAATAACTTATTTTTTGTATAGGGTGTAATAGTAGAGCCATTTTCGTACTGCATATCATGTGATCCAGCAGGCCTGACATCTCCATGCCTTTTCCCACAATGTGCTCAGTCTAGTCAACCACAGGTCTGTTTATGTAAAGAGCTGTGAGCAGCTCAAATCTAGCAGAGTGGTTAGCATAGGGGTCCTATGTTCAAATTCCTGCAGGAAGCAAAGGTGGAATTTGTTTTCTCAATGCACATACCTGTATAGTTACATAGTTACCTGATTGAGGCTTTTTTCTTTTTATTTATTTGCAGTTTGACTAATTACTAATTACTAAGGACTGCAGAGGACAGGAGAAGAATAGCAGCACATGGGGTTGAACACTCACTCAGCAGTGAGTGTGTGATTACTTAGCAGAGAATAGACTGACAGCAGCCAGCTGAGAGGAGAGGTGATGTCTGAGCATGTGCGGCAAGGACTGAGGAGCTCTCGTCACTGGTCAGATCCCCTTGAGACGAGCTGTACACTATGGATCACTAATGTAGCAGGTAAGGCAAAAATTGCACATCATTTTTAATTATGACGAACTATGAAATGTTTATTATTTAATTTGCAAGTTTCCACTTCAATTTTACCTCAATGGTAAAACCCCTTTAAAGCACACATACACTTATAAACATTGTTTCCAGTTTATACATTGAAAGCATGTACATGAAAAGGCGAATAATGCTGTAAATATAGTGGGGAAGGTTTTCTATATTGTGTGTATAGAAGCTTTATTAAAGTTATATAAAATGTGGTGAGGAGGCGTGGTCAAAAATGCAACAATTTATATCAAAATTACACTAAAACTCTGGCATAGAATTTTGGTGCAAAGTAAGCCAACTAGTGTTGAGCGATTTTTATCGACAAAGTTGAAATCGTCAAGGTTTTTATGGTGATCGAATTTTCCAGATCATGCGATTTAAATTTAAAGGGTTTAAAAACTGAGC
>JAODAL010024684.1:0-60082 GCA_025379985.1 Phyllomedusa bahiana | reverse complement strand
AAGCCCTTAAAAAGCGACGACGCCTTATCCACAGCCCCGGGGTTCCACAAAGTGGGGGACACCGTGCTGCAACGTGCCCCGGTCCATTCATCGCCACAGATATGGGGCCCGGGTTGGGGAAAAGGGTTCTCTTTGGGGGTGGCAACCTTTCCCCCCCTTTTTCCACCCAGCCAGTCCCCTCTTGGGGCCTTTGGTTCCCCCTTTTGGGACGGGACATCTTAACTGGCGCTGGGTGGATGCAGCCCTTTGGGAGGAACCCCTGGGTGGCACTGAAAACGCTCCACAAGGGAAAAGCCTCCAAATTTTGGGGTCCGTGTACCCTACACACCGCTGACCCTATGTGTAGGGGCGCACAAAGCGGTCCGACACCAATTGTCACCGGGGACGGAAAAGCCTTTTGGGGGCTGCAGCCACTTGCTGGTAGGTGGAAGAGGAAACATCGTGCCCGAGTGGCTTGGCTGTATTTAATCCGAGCGGGGACCCGGGCCTGGACCCCCGAGAAACCCCCCAGTCGGGCTAGGATCTCCCCTTTCAGCCGCGGTAGTTTTTGGCGTCTTCGCCCTCAGGTCAAAGTAAGCCTTTTGAGGTCCCAAAAAGAAAGGGGGCCAGAAGTACCCCAAAGGTCCCCGGGGAGCGGGCTCCTCTGTGCGACCTCCAAAGGTCCAAGAAACCTTCCACTCTCATCTTGGGTCTCTTACCAAAATTTAAGCACGCTTGCAGGCGCATCTCCCCACCTGAGGTCCCCTTGGCCTTGTATAGGACTGGAGGCGCTTAGAGCCGGTTCCCCTGTTTTTTGCCTTAATGCTGCCTGGTGTTTTCTCGTCAAAGGCGGGGGTCCCCCGCTTTAGCCGTACGTCCCCTCGGGGCCTTCGCTGGCTTGCCCCCCATTAGCTGGATTTTGGTGTTCGCCTTATTAATTGCTTCAGCGCTCACCCTTTTTTGGGAGTCCCGCTGGGGGCACGGGGTTGCCCTTTAATCCAAAAAACATATATTGGAACCACTTTTTTGCTGCTTTCTCTTTAAGAAAGCATCTCTTTTAAAAAGCCCCACATCCTCCACATCTGTGAGTTGCAATCTCTGGGGTCACCCCCATGAGTCTTTCAGGCATGAGACAGAGGCAGATGTCAGGTACAAATGGCTCCTTTGTCTGTGGGTTTATTGTAGAAGCAGAAGAAAACATCAAATAAACATAAAGAAAAACTCTTGCTCGTCTGAGCGCTTACTAACATTAGTGTCGTTTCCTCACTAGCACCTTAGTAGATCCGACACTGGCTTCCACCAGTGTGAACACCTCCAGCCCAGAAGGTAGACTGGAGGTACAGCCGACGCCCAGTAAGCTACCTACTGACCTTATATACAACAGGGAAATCCTGGAGTGGACCAGGGGGCGTCAGTACCCACCCTGCTCTATGCTTACTCCCAATGAAAGTCCGACCCAGGAATGGCTGGAAGCCGTACTAACCAACAGATTAAACATAGGTGGACAGTCTGTACTGTCGACACCTATTTAACAATGGCCTTTCACTCCATCTAGGCTCCTTACCTTGGTGGCATGTGTCCTGGACTCCCCAAACATATGTCCAGAACCTGGCTGGTATGTATATGCCATTGCAGACTCTTCCAGCTGCGGCCTTACAAGTCCCAAACCTGAAATAGTTCTTCATCAGTATCAGGTCCAATAAGTTCATAAGAAATGAGGTGAGGGAGGTTAGCCGACTCTTCAAATCTCACTCCACTGTGCCGACCACTCAGCAGAGAAGCAGATGGAGAATATATTTATCCCTCACATTTTTGTAAATCTTGTATTCTATCTTTTCATGGGACAACACTGAGGATCTGATGCTTTGATGCAGTGTAAGGTAGTCAGGGTACAGATTGTATAGCAGTCTAAATTTGGCATGCCCTCAAAATAGGACAAACACAAGGCCAAACTTACAGCTCAATGACTGGGCAATAGACTAATCCCAGCAGGAGGCAATATAAGCCCCAATGCTACCTGGGAGAGATATAACAGGTGCAGATAACTAATGAGCAGCAGCTCACACCCCCGTCCACTAGGAGGGCAACTGAATAATAAAAAATGCACATTGGATAAGAACCAGTTCACACCAGTTTGCAAAAAAGCCACAATATCGTACAAGGCGAGGCTGCACAAATGAAAAAATACTGATAAGACAAGCACGCCTTCTATGCATGGGAGGGGGGTGCTGGTATTATAATTGCAGATCGAAAAGGCGATGCAAAAGTTACTCAACACACAACCGTCAATGTCTAAACCACAAAAAAAGTAAATACACCCTTAAGTGAAAATGAACAAATTGTGCCCAAAATGTGATTATTTTGTCATTATTTCCCAGCACTACCTTAACTCTTGGGCATGGAGATCAATAGAGCTTCATACGTTGCAGCCACTGGAATCCTCTTCCTTTCCTCATTGATGACATCAAGGAACTGGTGGATGTTGGAGACCTTGCGCTCCTCCACCTTCCATTTGAGATGCTCAATAGGATTTAGGTCTGGAGATGCTTGGCCAGTCCAGCACCTTTACCCTCATTCTCTTTAGCAAGGCAGTGGTGGTCTTGGGGGTGTTTGGGGTCGTTATCATATTGGAATACTGCCCTGCAGCCCATAAGGGAGGGGATCATGCTCTGCTTCAGTATGAAGCAGTTCGTGGTTCGTGCAATGAACTGTAGCGCCCCACAGCCAGCAGCACTTATACAGCCCCAAACCATGACACTCCCAACTCCATGCCTGACTGTAGGCAGACACACTTGTCTTTGTACTCCTCACCTGCAGTGGCGTAGCTATAGGGGTCGCAGGGGTCGCACTTGCAACCGGGCCCCTGAGCGAGGGGGGGCCCACGCCCTCACCACTCAGCTAGGATTGCTAGGCATCAGAGACTGCCCGACACCACTGAAGGTAGGGACCGCCTGCAGCTGCACTGTGAAGTCTCGCTCCAGAGAGCGCACAGTGTGAGGTGGCACCTGCTGCTGAGCAGCACTGAGTGAAGAAGCCGCTGAACAGACAGTAAAACTCTCCCTCCCGGGCTCTGCTTCCTCCCTCCCCTCCTCCCCCCTGTTACAAAAGCTCTGGAAGAAACCACAGGAGGGGAAGTCGCACCTACAGCCCCCCACATCGCAGCAGAGCAAGAAGAGGAGGAGGCTATGGGTCAGGTCAGCATTAGATCGTAAAGTGGCAGCAACACAGTTTCACTATGTGCACTGGAGAATAGGAGGGTACAGGTCAGCAGTCAGAGTCCATTCACTGGCAGCTAGCAAGCATCTTTTACAGGGGCTCATACTGTTTTTTGGCTCCTGCTCTAGTGTCCCCCTTTTGTTCTCCCCCCCTGCGGGCTGTGTACCAGATACATAGAGCTGAGAGGTGAATTGCTCTAGGCTTGGGTTCATGCTTGCTGTGGGACCTTCGGGGGACCTCTTTGGGATATCTGAAAAACAATCCAAACAGATCCCCACAACGTGTTCCATGGGACAACAGGCAAACACGGTCACGTTTAAAAACTATGTTTGCTCTGTTTTTTAACGTTAAAGGGTATGTTCTGCACGCTCTGCAAGACACCGGTGTTTTAGAAGTACGCCCCTAGAAGCGCAGCTCACAACAGAGGTACACTATATATACAAACACATTTACAGGTGTGTGTGTTTGTATGTCTGTAACATGTATACCTTATGTTTCATGTTTACTGGTGGTTGGCAGACTTTGCTGGGACTTGTAGTTCCACAGAAGCTACTGTGGAACTACAAGTACCCCCAATACAGCACTAGATGTCCTTTAAAACTTTAAGCATATGTAATTGTGGTATGCGTGGCATTTTAGTTCCACAATAGCTTCTGGGGAAAACTGCAAGCCCAAAGCATGTCAGCAACACCACCCGGGTCTCAAGTAATATAAGATACAAACATTACAGGCACACACAAAAAGAATTATATATATAAAATAAATATATTTATTATATATATATATTATATATATATATATAATATATATAAAATAAAAACACACAACCACACAGCCAGGCACACTCTGGGATTGTAGTCCGCCCACAAGCAACAGCTATGAAACTACAAATGACAGCATACCACACTACATATGCTTTAAGTCTCAGTGTGGTAGTGAGTTATGCTGCTCTATTTGTAGATCGGTTTGACCCTTTAGATGCAGCGGTAACACGAGGCCGTGGCATCTAAAGATTAAGTAAAGAGGTTGCGGAGTGCCAAGTTGTCATCATGAAACCCAGGGGCCTAATGAAGACCTCCATGGATACCATGATACTACTCATATTGCACCCTGAAATAGCCATTGTTGTATACTGTCTGCAATATCTTTTTAAACTGCATAACAATGTACAACTGATCGTACCCCCTGTTGCCAAGTTTCAAGGGGGACTACAAGTAAAAAAAAAAGATGTTTAAAATGAAAAAAAAAAGGTTCAAAAACATCCCCCTTTTGCCCTTTTACAATAAAAGGATAAGACGGTTTAAAAAATGTACACATAATTGGTTTTCGCCGTGTCTGTAAAAGTCCAGTATAATAAAAATATAACATTGTCATGTATGGCGGTAATTTTGGGGTTTTTAGTGTAAAGGTTTTATATTCAGTAACAGTACATTTGGTTTTATTCAGTCTCTTTATGGTGGTGAAATGTGGCGGTATTATTTTGGCTTTTGTATATTGTTTTTATTTGCCAAAAATCTTGTCTTCTTTTTGTGTTTTTCGGTCCGTGACATGCGGACAGTATGTGGTGGTATTTTTGGGGCCATAACAGTATGGTGGCATTAGTCACCTTTATAGGGTGAAAAAATGGGGATATGTTGGCGGTTTTTGGTCTTGGCATAGTGATTTTTGTCAGTAACAGTATGGTGGTATTAGTCACTATATGGTAGTGGCATGTTTTTGGGATTCTTTGGTCTTTGTATAATGTTATTGATATCATTGGTCTTGATATTGATTAGTCACTATATATAGTGACGTTTTTTTGGCCCCTTTTATATGCCCGTGACCTGCAGAATACCAGATAACATCAATTAAAATGTACGCTGTAAACTAACAAAAACTAAACCCAAAAAAACAAAAGTGCAATTGCATTTTTTCCTGTTCACCCCACAGGTTTTTTTTTTTGGGGGGGGAAGGGGGGGAGGGAGGAAGGGCAATGGGTGGCAGATGCTTTGGATGAATAATTTGTTTTTCTTTTATTCCGCTACCTGGTCCCATTTAAAATTTTATTGTACGCAACACTCCCTAGAAGTAGAAATTTCCTGCAGCCCCACGCAACACACCGCAGATATCCCCAACCAAGTAGGAACCTGTTGTTAAAAAGTATTGGTCCACAGCCATTATCCAGGTGGGATGGCCCCAATTTTTAAGTTTTGCACCCGGGCCCATGAGTCTTTAGCTACGCCCCTGCTCACCTGGTTGCCGCCACACACGCTTGACACCATCTGAACCAAATAAGTTTATCTTGGTCTCCTCAGACACAGAACATGGTTTCCAGTAATCCATGTCCTTAGTTTGCTTGTCTTTTTTTTCAGCAACTGTTTGATGGTTTTCTTGTTTAAACATTAGAAGAGGATTCCTTCTTGGACGACAGCCATGCAGACCAATGCAGTGTAAGTCGTATGGTCTGAGCACTGACTGGTTGACCCTCCACCCCTCTAACCTCTGCAGCAATGCATGACATTGAGCATGTGCACTCAACTTCTATAGTCAACCATGGTGAGGTCTGTTCTGAGTGGAACCTGTCTTTTTTGTAAACATAATTTTTAGTAAATTTTACAATAACAAAAACATATAATAACTGTCCAATAGATTAATCCACTTGATACACAAAGAAATAATATAAGGCACCATTAGTACAGATAAGAACAGTACTAAGCAATAAACGTACAAAATAGCACTAATGACATTCTTTGGCATCATAACAATAAGGATGAAGCAAAAGACAGCTCCATCTTCACTAAAGAAAGAAAAACAAAAAAATAAAAAAAATGAGACCCCCCCCCAAAAAAAACAAAACAACAAAGAACAATGGTACCTATACGCATTAAATGTATAAGAGACATAATCACATACACCTATGTAATCAATAAGGTCGGGGAAAAAAAGGGTGAAAAAAATCCTGGCTGATACAACGCCTGCGGGATCGTCACATGGCCCCTCGTCCCCAAACCCCCGAGAGAGAGAAATAGATAAGGACAAATTCACCCCCCAACTCTGACGCACAGTTTACCAAGGGATAACCAGGAAAAACGGTGCCAGGATATGGCTGAGGTAAAGCTCCCATATTAGGGGATACAGACATCCAAAGCCCCAGAGTGCCTGCAAGGTGAGAGGAGAGATACCAGGATGTAAACAAAAGGCGCATCATCTCCTTGATCTCCTGGGGGGTGTAAAATTTAAAACTAGAACTCCTGCCATTTCTTTTGAAAAATTTAAAGCATTGGTTTCCTTAGTCCCTGATAATGTCAATTCTGTTCCATTTTGATATGATGTTTTACACCTGGATCAACTTCCTGCAATGTTGGGACATTTTGGTTTCCAACCAATTGGCCAGGAGGGCTTCTTTAGCCGCTAATAAAAATTATATGCAAAATTGGTGGTTCCAAAAAATGTAGTGGTAAATTATGGAACAGTAGCTGTTGTTATGTTTCTAAAGTTAAATGACACCGAAACTTAAGATTCAAAAGTTTGTCTGAACATGCTCCCAAACAGTCATAGTTTTTCCACACAGGTCCATATACTATGGACAAAATCCTGCGGGGGGTGCACACATGGGCAGACGTCAAACGTCTGGACAAGCTGGAATGGGGGGGGGGATATTAAAAAAGCCGTAAATTGCGGAATGTGGAAATTTCCCAAAAGAATTGTGTCCCCCTCCCACTACTCAAAAAACTAAATATTTAAAGTTGGATCTTCAGCCATTCCCGGAGAATTGTAGTAAGATCTCCTGGTTAGGGTAGAAACCTTCCCCCCCCCACTTAGCAAAAATCCTGCAAGGCCCCTCGTTTTGGACCCCTACAAGCCCAAAGCATATACGCTGAAGAGATTGGCTGTTGAGGAAGTAGGGCCGATAACATATCAAAAGCATCAATTGAAAATGAGACGCTTCATGTCCTTAATTTCTGTAAAAACCACTATTGGAGTAAGCCAAAAAATGCGATGGTGGCAAGTAATTTTGAAAATAATTCTGAGAGAGAGTAATCCATTGGGGGAAGGTAAAATAAGCTTGGCAATATTTAAATCCCCTACTCCTCCAGACTTTAAATTGGGGGTTATCAAGCCAGGTTTGAATTCTGGAGTCCAAAGATGGGAAGGTATCTACGACTGGTGGCAAAGAGAAAACAGTTCACAGGCCTTTCAGGCTCCGATCGTGTCTCACACAATGAGGCTAGTTTCGCCACCTAGGAAGGGGCAGAATAAATTGGTATAAGAAGCCTGGAAAGCGTCCATGGTGAACCAGCCGCCTCAGTAGAGATAGGAATAATGAAGACTGTTAACCCAATCCAATCCGTGACGCAGGGGCGGCTAGATATACAACCTAAGATCCGGCAAATTCAGCCCCCCCCCCCCCTATCCCTTGGGGGGGATCAGTTTCGCTAGGGCAATCCGGGGGCGTTTTTCATTCAATTGGAAAGAAGTGAAAGCGGTATAAAGTTGGCGGACATCTTTAGGGTCCTAAGCAAAAAGGGATTGTTTGTAACAAATATAGTATTGTTGGGAACGTCATCATCTTGAGAAGATGAGCCTTAGCAAGTAAAGGGAGCGGAAGATGCATCCAACTTCCAATTCCTTACCATTTTAGGGAAAATAGGGGGTAAATGAGTGGGTAAATGGACTTACCGATATTTATTCCCCAAAACTTGATGGGCACCCGCCAGGGATATAGGTAAATTGCAAAGCAATGTGAGGGAAAGGGGGAATGAGCAGGGAGAGATCCAACAATTCTGACTTAGAAACATTAACCTTGATGCCCGGGAAATGGCCCAAAATCATGTAACAGATCTAAAGCTATCGGAACCTCCACCAGTGGGTCAGATAAATAAATCAGAAGATCATCAGCAAATAAGGAGACCTTAATAATGGTGAACCTATATTTTGCCCAGTAGATCTGGATTAGCGGCCAGGGCTCTGGAGAGCGGCTCTATGGCCAAATTAAACAGTAGTGGGGATAATGGGCATCCCTGCCGAGTGCCTCTCCCCCGAATCTGTCCATCACTGCCCCCATCCATCTCCAGCTGACCCTTTGAACCCTTTTTTTCTGCATCAATGGACAGGACACTGGGGAGGGATGAAGCCCCAGATTAAAATTTGATCTCATCCAAACAGTAATTTACTTTACCCAAAATTAGAGACGGCCGCTCTGCCCTTAAGAATCCCGTCTGTTGAGGGCTAATGAGACAGGAAGAAGATGGCCAGCCTGTCTGCTAACACACCCTAGAAATTATTTTAAAATCAACAATTTTTTAATGAAATTGGGCGATACGAGGAGGGAAAACACAATCCTTTCCTGGCTTTCGGTAAAACTTTTTTAAATGCCTGTCATAAAGTTGCGGATGGGAGTGTTAGTCAGGAATAGATTAGAGACGGTGGTTAGAAGGGTGTGACTTCAGGGTTAAGAATCTTGTAGAATTCTCCTGAAAGCCATCGGGCCTGGGGCTTTATTATTACCCAAGTTCTTAAAAACCCTAGAATTCCCTTTATTTTGGACGGGTTTGTTTAAGGTAGTCCCTATCTGCCTCAGAAAGGGGGGGAGAGACAGACGGCCAAGCCAGTCTGAAGAGTCCCTGTCAACGGAGGTTCTGATGAATATAAATGGTCAAAGAAAATCGCGTAGAACATTATAATAGCAATAGCAGAATATGCATATTCCCCGCATGGGGCCTTGCATAGATATTTGGACCCAGAGTTAATCCCCTTAAACAAAATTGCTAAAAGCCACCCCGCTTTGTTCCCAAACCTGAATAATTTAGCTTGACATCCGGGACCGCCGGACACCTCCCTATACTCCAGCCAGCGCTCATACTCTTTTTTTAGTGTTAGACCATTGGAGTTTTTGGCTGCAGAGTTGGGGTTTGGGGAGAAAAATCATGTAAGATTGCCTAAAACTTTCCCCACTCAACAATCTAATTTGATCCGCAACCCACCTTCCACGTGTTAGTGTAGGCAATCAAGTGGCCCTAAGACCGCTTTTAGCTGTCTCCCAAAGTAAGACTGGGTCCGTCCTATCCTCCGGGGTTTTCTTATAAAAAAATTGCAGCCACCACCCTCGGAGGATATTAGCAAAGTCCTCGTCCCCAAACAGATAAGATGGGAATCTCCAGAGTAATCTGTACCCTTTGGAGCAGCGTCTGACAGTTGGAGGACAAGAGGGGCATGATCTGAAATAACTAACTCCTTAATGTCACAGAGATCCACCCTTTGCATGGCTTGGGAGAGAGTAAAAATAATCAATATAAAGGACCATGAATTGTGAGGGTGGGAAAAAAAGGAATAGTCCCTTCCATCAGGATGAAGAGACCTCCACGTATCAACCAAAAAGAGCTGAGATAAAATGAGCCAAATGTGGGTCATGGGATAGCGGAAAACAGGGAGAGGGTACCATGAACAATTTTTTTATCTTCCTGGAATTAACCACCAGGTTAAAATCCCCTCCCACAATTTTAAAGGGTACAGGTCAATACATAACTGGTCTGTCAGGGTTTATAAAAAACCCTTGGTTTGGCAGAGGACCGTAATATTATAGATGGAATTAACTTCCCCTGAGACTTTCAAGGATACATGAATCCAGCGGCCCTCATTACATGGTGAACTAACAAGAGAATAAGAGAGATTTTTAAAGGATGAGGATAATTACAACCATTTTTTTTTATTAATGGATGGAGAAGCCCAGAATCGAGCCCAAACCCCAAAGTGCTTAAGCCTGCTGAAATCTCCCTCCTCCAAATGAGTTTCCTGAAGGGGGGCGATGTCTGTTTTTTAATTTTTTGAGGTGACGTAAAATCATAATTTTCTTAGAAGGAGACCGCAGTCCCTTAACGTTCCAACGATGTTTACATTTCATAAAGGGATTAACAAGAATTATAGCACAGCAATGAGTGAAGGAAATGGACTCACCCCCAGGGGGAGAAACCGTTGACACAACTCCCGCAGCATTGCATCCAACCTACTAACCCAACCACAGATAAAAAACGAGAAGGTACCCAAAACAGAACAGAAACAAAAAAAAAGCACCATTGGGCGAAAAACCAAAAAAACAAACATACCGCAAATGCAATTTTGCATTGGGCTTCCCTTTCTTCCAACATGTAAGAGAAAAATACAAGTAAGGCCCAAATTGCAAATGCCCCCCACCGGGAACCCATATGCTAAGGCATTTCGTGTGGGAAGGGCTAATAGGGGGTAAGTCAAATATATCATTAAACTGACATATATAAAAATTAACCGTAAAACAAGTTCAACCATTGAGGAGCAGGACTCAACCAAAAGGGGAAAAAAAAAAACTTTAGCAAAAGGACAAGTTAACAAAGGGGGACTGCCCAATGAACAAGGATACAGGTTTGCAGAGAATGTTCAGTTCCTGAGGTCCCGCATGCCAAGCAGAACGGACGATTTTCCTTAGGTGATACATCTCCCAAAAGAGGCGATGTAGGCGATGAAGTCTCACCAGTCTCTGGGGCTTGCTCTCCTTTAGGCGTAGAATCCGGGAAGAGGCCTCCACTATCTCTGCTGTAATTTAAAAGGTTCTCAAAGTCCTTGAAGCTTCTTTGGGGATGTGAAAGGCTGACAGGGATCCATCTGGGGGATAATTCGCAGAGTAGCCGATAGGAAAGGGGGAACTTAATGTGTTGGCGGTAGAGGGGGGCCCAGGGACAATATGAGAAAGCTCGACGTCGCTTGCCACCTCCACAAGAAATCCCAAATATAAGAAACTAAGTCCCTTTATTTACAGTGTCTGCTTGGGTTTTTAAAGGCTCGGAAAATGCTGACTTTGTCATTAAAGTCCAAGTATTTGACAATTACTGGACGTGGGAGTTCTCTCAGAGATGGGTTTCAGTTGTGGGTCCGCTTGGCTGAGGAATAACGGGATCGCATCTGGGCCGATTCTATGGGTTCTTTCCCTTTCTGCATGGTTGGGGCAGCCCTAAGAGTTCTGAAAAGTAGGCACTCCACACAAGAATGCAGATCTCTTCCCCCTACCTGGGATCCCTATCATTGCAGGTTGTTTCGGCGAGACCGTTCTCCAATCATCCACTTTATCTGAGAGCTGCTGGTTGTCAGAGCGCAGTTTGGGGCCCGGCGCAGTTGGTGGAGTCCAGCTTGTTCTCCACTCTTGAGTGCTGTTCGTGGTCGTCAGTGCACCTAGCCTCTTGTTTTTAGGAAGATTGTTTTTTTAAACCGTTACCGTTATATTTATTCCCGATATTCAATGCATGAACGGGGACTCCCATCTTTCTTCTTCACAAAAAAGAACCCCCACCCATGGGACCCCAAAAGGGCCTTCAAAAGGGAGAGTTTCTGCTGCGGAAAAAAGGGGGTTTAAAAATAATTTTTTTAGCGAGTATTCTGGCGGGGAGTGTGCTGTTTTGTTTTAAGTGCTTTTTTTTTAAATGTGGGATTTTAATATTGGGATTTAGATTTTGGGTTTTTAAAAGGGCATTTTTATACTTTTTTTCAATTTTTTCTGATTTTTTCTTTTTTTTTTTTTTTTTTTTTTTTGGTAACACCCCAATTCCATTTTGCATGCTGTCCATGCAACCTTGCAATTACCTCCTTGAGCAACATTGAGGGGGGCAAATGGTGCAAGATGTGTGCACACGCACATTTTGAACCTTTTATCCTGGATCTAAATGAGCAAGGGGCGACACGAGATCCTTGCAAACTTGAAAGGGGTTTATGCCACTGAGCAATCACTCCGGGTGTAGATGCTGGGAGGGTGGTAGCAGGAGGTGCAGGAACATGGGGACCCGCGGGGGTAACAGTTTAAAAAGGGGAAGGGGGAAAAGTGTCAGGGAGGCTAATCCGATTTTGGTACACCCCAACAAATTTGCAAGATTGGGGGAAGGGGGATTCACTCAAAATAGCATTCTTCAGCAAGAAAAACCCCCTGTCTGCCCAGTAAATTGGAATAGGAGTACAGGCGGCTAAAAGGGTGCGAGTTGGGGACTCCATTAAAAGGGGCACGACAGGGCAATCTGCCAAAAAAGACCGGGATCGTCGAACAGTAGTTGTTTACCGGGCCCCCCGGGGTTTGACATATCGGGGATCGGGCTGACAGATTGGGGGTTGGCTGGTGAAAACCCCAGTGTATGGCCCCAAAATTGGCACCAAGCAAAGTTAGGGGTGGGTGGAGGTCCCTTAAAAAAATGATTCAAAAGCAAGGCAAGGACCCCCAGGGTTATTTTTCAGAAATATTCCTGTTCCACGGGCCACACCAGAGAGGCAGGGGGAGATTAGAAGTAAAATAAGTGGCTCAAAATTGTTTTTGGGAAAGAGGGATTTGGGTTTTTTGGAAACGGGGGTGATTCTTCTTGGCTACGGGCTCTGCTAGGGACGGTGCACCAAATGGGGGGGGTGCAGTTTTATTGGGGACAAAATAGCTGGGAACTGGAGGAATTTAAACTGGGCGGGGGGGGGGGGGAAACTAACAATAGCGTGAAAGATAGTGAAAAAGAGAGGGGAATTAGTAATAAATCAGGGGGTGGAGTGGGGGGAAGGGTAGCAATAGTTAAAAAGAATGGGGAAAAAGGAATAAAAACGGGAAAATCTAAAAATTGCATCTGCCCAAGCCAGGAGTTGACCACAAAATAAAAAACTAAAAGTATTAATTGCAGAAAAAAAAATTTGACATGGGGGGAAAAATGAGAATGGCGGAAGAGCTAGACTGGGTGGTTTAATTCGGGTTACAGTCTTTTTAGAAGTGCCATAAACCCCGGAAGGGGGGGGGGTTCTGTTCTTGTAAAATCCGTCTAAGCCAACTGGGGAAGATATAGGTACAGGTAAAAGGGGGAATATAGGGAAAAATTACATGGGGAAGAAACAGAAAATATAATTCTAATAGGGTCGCAAGGGCCCTCCCAAAAAAAACAAAAACCATAGAAGATTTTCCTCGGCATATAGATGAAGCATCAATCAAATGGGGTTTTATTTGGGGCGCCTTTAACTACCCAGACATAAAACTGGGAATCTGAAACCTTACTCCAAAAAGGAAACATTTTTGTCTATAAAAAAAAATTTTTCCCTTTTTCCCAAATTGCGGGGAACCGACAAGGAAAGGCCTTCTAGACTTAATATTGAAATAACCTGACAAGAAAAAAAGGTCAGTTTGGGGGACCTAGGGAATAGGGACCAAAATATAATAAATTCCATTTTTTTCCTTCAATGACCCTTTTTGCCCGGAGCCCAAAAAACAAATTTTTGGGGAAAGGCAATTTTCCCCTGCTTAAGGGGGCACTAAACTGTTTTGACGGGGACAAAAGGTTTTTAAAAATACGAACAAAAAAAAAGGGGAGATCTTTAAAAAAATCTTAGGCGCCCACTGTGGAGGTACAACCAATGGTAAAAAAATAATTAAAAAAAGGGAAAAACCCCAATGGGGTTTTAACAGAGAGAAAAGGAGGCAATAAAAAAAAAAAAAGAAGTTTTTTCAGCTACTAAAACAGGAGGGCAGTGAAAGGGGCGTTTAAAAGTATAGGGAAAAAAAAAAAAGTGTGTAAAAAAAAAGAAAAAAGGCAGCAAAGCTGGAGACAGAAGACGTATGCAAAAGAAAGAAAACTAACCCCCAAATATTTTTTAACTATATAAATAGAAAAAAAATTTAAAAAAAAAAAATGTTGGCCCTTTTTAATAAATAGAGAGAGACGTAGAGGGCGATGAGGGGAAAAACAAAAATATTAAAAAATTTTTCTCCACTGAAATTTCCCGGAGGGTAGCTTTCCCGTTTAACAAGGGGTAGGGAAACTCCAAATTAAAAGTTTTGGGGCTAACCCCAAAAAGAATCAGCTCCGCCTTAGGAAGATTAAAATAAACAAATCCCCAGTCCAATATACACCCAGTGTCAAGGGGGTTAAGTGTGTCATAGAAAGGCCCCTATTTTTAATATTTTTAGGGCTGCAATAAAAGGGGATGCCCAAAGGTTGGCGCATACAAATGTGGGGCCAATATTCAAAAAGGGGGGCAAAAAATGATCCAGGGGAACTAAGGCCCCGGAAATTTGACTTTTGTTGTAGGTAAAATGTTTTTAAGGTTTTTCAAGATGTATCCTGGGGTAAACTCACTGAAAATAAAATTTAACCCTTCCACAGGGTTATGAAGGTCGGGCGTCAACTAATCTCTCAGTTCTAGAGGAAGTCGGCTAGACTGGATCGGGTGGGCACTGGTGTCATTTAATCTTATTTTTTTCTAAAGCATTTGATACGGGGCCACAAAAAGGTTGGTAAAAAATGAAATGGTTGGGCTGGGGGAAAAATGTGTGCAAAGGGTAAGCAACTGCTCACTGAAAGAAAAAAAGGGCAGTAATTAACGGGAACCTACTCAGACGGATTGTTTACTGGGGGTACCAAAGGGTCAGTATTGGGCCCAACCTCTTTAACATTTTCATTAATGATCTTACCCGGGGTTACACAGTTTGAAAAACGATCTTTGCAGAAAAGATACAAAGCTCTGTAAAGTAAACAACACAATAAGGGTAATGTTTTTTTTACAAAGGGAACTGGAAAGTTGGAGGCCTGGGGAGGAAAAAGGGAGAGGGTTTAAACGATAAATGCAAGGTTTGCACATGGGGAGGAAAACCCTTAATGTTAATGTTAAATGGAAAAAACACTGGGGAAAAAGTGCATGGGAAGACTTGGGGGAAACCCAGTGGGCATAAAAAAACTTAAAAATGAGCAGCCAATTCGGGGCAGCTGCCAAGGGTAATAGGATCATGGGTGTATTAAAAGGGAAAGGACTGATGAGAACATTATTTTCCCATTAAACAAGTCACTGGGTTTAAACCCCCACTGGGAAAATTGTTACAGTTTTTGGGACCATGCACAGGGAAAGACTTGTAGACTGAACAGGTACAAAGGGGGGGCAACAAAAAAATAAAAGGACTGGGGGGGACTACATACCCAAAAAATTAGCAATTAGGGTTATTTAGTTTAGAGAAAAAACGGCTTGGGGGAATAATAAATAGTTTAAAAAACACAAAGGTCAATATAGGATCTCCCCAAATTTTTTTTTATACCCCGGCGTATTAGAACAAGGGGGCTCTAAATCTTGAGGAACAAAAGTTTTTTTACATAAACCTAAAAGGGGTTCTTTACGTAAAGCAAACTAGGGGCTCTGCCCGAGGTACTTGCAAGGTAATTCAATAACGCGTTTAAAAATGGTTTTGAGCATTTCCGGAGGTATAATATAACAAGTTTAAAGGTTCTAGGATTCAGAAAGGGGTCATTTATCCAGGGATTTTTTTGATTGCCCGATTTGGGTCGGGGAAGAATTTTTCCCCAAAATGAGGACAATTGGGTTATACCTCGGGGTTTTTTTCCTTCCTCTGGATCAACACCTTACACAACAGGGTGAATGGATGGGGCGTCTTTTCTTTTTTCGGCCTTACAAACATGAAAAATATGAATTTTTCTTGCCCTTACCAGGGGGGAAATTGATTGCCATACCTGCACAGAATCTATAAAGACCTCCAGGGGAAAGGGCCCAAATACTTAAAAAATAGTTCCACAAAATTAAGGGGTGCCCCCGAAACCACAAAGCCTCCCAGAACCCGACAGGAGAAAATGAAATCTTAATGAAGCAACAGTTTCTTTTACACCATAGGAAATACCTGTTCCCTAGGGACCTTCCCCCGAGTCATCTAGGCGGAGTTTTCCGGCTGGCCTTACTCTTTGGGACACTCAGGTGGGTGACCTTCGCCGCCGGTATAACAGATCCCGAATTCAAGATGTCTTGCGATCCCTGGTGTGCCACAAAAGGCCCCACCTCTTTTGGGTCCTCCAAGGGCTCCTGCTTCCCCCTGGGTTGGGGGGAGTGGGGGAACGGAGCAGCGGAGTGAAGGGCGGGGGAAAAGGGTAAGCAACTTCTCCCGACGTCTCTCCCTAAACCGTCTGTCCAGCCGTACCGCTAGAGCCATAGCCTCATCCAGTGTGCCAGGGGTTGGGTAAGCCACCAACAAGTCCAAAAGAGGAAGTGTCTGGCTACATAGCAGAGTTAAGTAACATAAAACAGTAAGGAGTACTTAATTGAACAAAGACGGAAGCAAAACAAGATGGAAGTGTCAGCCATGTTGTCTCATAAGAAAGTACAAACTTAAATCACCAAGTCAATCCATAGAATGAACAACATAAAATAAACTAATTTCCATAACAATTCCCCCCTTTCTAAGTTTTCAATTTTTAGAATGAGACAACAAGAAACAGTTAATATTTAACATAAAAGAAAGTAAAAATGTTTCTCATCTCTTATTTTTGGCCCTCTCTCCTTTTCATAGCATTATAATATCAATTTCCTTATCCAAGGATTCTCTTGGGCCTATTTGGACTAACATTGCACTGGTTGAAACTACATTGTTTACACTTATAGAAATTATCCCCGTAAAAGAGAAAGACGACGAGTTAGTTCGTAGGATCATAATGGCGAATAATGTGAAAAAATGCTATAAATATATTAACAAAAATAGTACTCAATTTCCCAAAAATTCCTTGCATCTACTTCTTTGCATCCACTGAGAAAAGGGGGTTACTTCTGTGTTGAAGGCCAATTCATTAGTAAGGGAAGTCACTCCCCCCTTTCTAGCTAAAAACATATTTAGAACTATCTATTCTATTTTTGAAAGGTCATGAAAGTCATTGGGCCGAGTTGCTCGCTCTATGATTCCCCTAAGGCCATGTTCACACGGCTTAAAATGGGCCGTATTTCGGTCCGTAATTACGTGCCGAAGTGCGGCAATTACGGGCCGAAAACGGCCCATTCATTACGGTAATTCACAGTTCTCATAGAGAACTATGGATTACGTCTCCTCTCCCTGCTCGGCGAAGCCGCCGGGCGGGGAGATAATTGACATGTGAATTACCAGCGGCGTATACGCGCCGCTAGCAGTGATTGTCTATAGGCCGGCGAAGTGCCGGCCCCCCACTCACTCCCCCGCTCCCGCCCCGCCCCGGTCCACACGGCGTAATTGCGGGGCGTAATTACGCCCTGCAAATACACCGTGTGAACATAGCCTAATAGTGTCACGGGTCAAGATGTAATATTATAGTACATGTAATTTATCCAAGCAACATTCTTATTAATATTAGGGCTTGTTCACACAACGTTTTTGTCATCCGTTTTACGGATCCGCAAAACGGATCTAACAATTGTCATTGGGATTAACATTGTGTTCAATGGCAAAAGCGCATCGCCGTTCTCACGGGAGATCGCCGATGTGCTTTTGAGAGCTCTCCTGCACGTGCGCTTTTCGCATCCGCTTTAAGAATTGACATGTCAATTCTTATTGCGTTTTACGCAAGTGAAAGCCCATAGGAGATAATGGAGTGCGCTTTTGGCACCTGACCAAAAGTACTCTGCACTCCGGGTACGTCTCAACGGCGCTTTGCATCCTGAAAGCGGATGCGAAAAGCGCATACGGATCCAAATAAAGTATCAACTGTTGCGTTTTTCGGATCCGCTTTCAGGATGCATTTTTCCCTCCTCAAAAACGGAAAAAGGATCAAAAACGTCGTGTGAACAAGCCCTTAATCTGGGGAGAAGATGGAAGCAGATCCTGCAGCCACCTCATCTGGTGTATTAAACTCATCTAGGGGTACACTAATCTCTGCAAACATAGGGATCATCTGGGAATGCTACAGGTTTTAGTTACATAGAAATATATCTAGTCCATTTCTTAGAAACATAAATAATATATATAATAAAATATACAGACACCAAACTTAGAAAGCACCATACAAAAAGATTATACTACAAAACATTAACCCAACTACTCAAAAACACATTTCTTTAGTAATACTTTCTCTCACAACAAATAAGAAAAGGAATAATGAAATGCATCATGTATATAGTTCCCTATTGTCTTCTTTACGCAGGTAAACCTCTTTCCTGGGTTATTTTCCAAAGTCACAAAGTTTTTTTGTGTGAGAAATGGGGAAAAAAACAGTGCCCCCGAGGGCTAAAAACCAAAACCTCGAAAATTAAAACCGTATATAATCGAGTATAAGCCGACCCGATAAAAGCCAGGCACTACTTTTCCCAAACAAAAAAAGGGAAAGCTTATTGACTCGGAAAAAGGGGGTGGAAAATGCAGCGGTACGGGTAAATTTTTAAAAAAATAAAAATAGATACCCAAAAAAATTTCATGGCAGGTTTTAGGCGTTTAAGTCCCCCATAGCAGATTTAAGGCGGTTAAGGGGAGGTTAAGGTCGTTTAGGCGGCATAGTCCCCCTAGGTAGGTTTATAGGGCAGGCATAGTCCCCCTTGGTAGGTTATACGGGATAGTCCCCCTAGGTAGGTTTAGGAGGATGCCCTCTAGGGAGGTTAAGGCAGGCATGTCCCCCTAGGGAGGTTATAGGCAGGCATAGTCCCCCTAGGTAGGTTATGGTAGGGGATGTCCCCCTAGGGGGTTATAGCAGGTATGGTCATTATAGCCCGGGATAGTCCCCCCCATGTATGTTAAGGCAGGGATGTCCCCCTAGGTTGGTTATAGGCAGGATAAATCCCCTAGGTAGGTTATAGGAGGCATGCCCCCCGGTAGGTTTAGGGAATTTTCCCCTAGGTAGGTTTTAGGCGGCATAGTCCCCCCCGGTAGGTTATAGGCCGGTATAGTCCCCCCAGGTAGGTTATAGGCAGGCTTGTCCCCCGGGAGGTTATAGGCAGGATAGTCCCCAGGTAGGTTAAGGCAGGCATAGTCCCCAAAGGGAGGTTATATCAGGTAAAGTCCCCCTAGGTAGGTTATAGGTAGGGGTAGTCCCCCTAGGTAGGTTATAGGCGGCATATCCCCTAGGGAGGTTATAGGGGAGGCATAGTCCCCCTAGGGGGTATAGGCAGGCATGTCCCCCTGGTAGGTTATAGGCAGGCATTGTCCCCCAGGTAGGTTATAGGCAGGCATAGTCCCCCCCAGGTAAGGGGTTTGGCAGGCTAGTCCCCCCAGGTAGGTTTTTAGGCAGGGTTTGTCCCCCAGGGAGGTTATAGGCAGGTAAGTCCCCCCAGGTAGGGTTTTGGCAGGTATAGTCCCCCTAGGAGGTTAAGGGGGAAAGTCCCCCCCAGGTAGGTTATATGCAGGTATGTCCCCCCAGGTAGGTTTAGGCAGGTATGCCCCTAGTAGGTTTTAAAGGTAGGTATAGGTTGTTTTAAGCCAGGTATGGCCCGGTAGGAGGTATGGCGGGTAGGCAAAACATTTTTTAAAACAAAAAAAAAACCTTACCTGGACCCGTGTCCGTCTCCCCGCCGTCCGCCCTCGCTGTCCGGGCCTCCCGTGCGCTGTCCCCCTCTTCTCGGACAGGGGTGCGCATCAGGGCCCCGATGCAGTGAGACACACTGCTGTGCCGGAAAAAATCCCCCACGCCGCGAAGCCGGGGGGCCCCCGGGAGCACGGGAGCGCTCGCTGCGGAGGAGTGCAACAAGTGAAAAAGATAGGACGCGGGCGGGCCCTCGCGTGTGGACATGTGGCGGTACTCGGCGTTCAGTTATATGCGTCCCTGAGGGTCGCATAAATGGGAAACGTTCTGTCGATGCCGGGCCAAGCAGCCCCGGGGGCCCCCACAGTGACTCGATATAAGCCCGGGGGGGGTTTTTCAGCCATTTTTTGTGCTGAAAAAAATCGGCTTTATAGAGATATTCGGGGATTTTGTCTTTGGCGTTTCCACGGCTTATCCCGACGGGTTTTTTACCTTTTGAGTAAAATCCGCCGTGTTTTGGGGCGGGACGGGGGCGGGGCCGTGCTCGGGGGGGGCCGTCCGGCCCCAAAACAATGAGGGTTTCGGCCGTACCCCGTAAATAATGTCATGTCGCTTTCTCCCCCCCCGGCGGATTCGCCTAGCGGGGGGGGAGGAAACCACTGTTCTTATGAGGCAGTGGTTACCGTAATTTCTTTTCCCACGGATTGGCGCCTACTGCAATCCTGAAAAAATTTGAGGGGCACGCCCCTCTTTTTGTTGCCACCCCCCCCCTTCAAAAAAAAACCCCACCCACCCGCCTAAAAAACATTTAAGGCTTGGAAAAAAGCCCCGGTGATGCCCTTATAGCCGGTAGTACCCCCATAACCAGTATACCCCTTACAGGCAGGGGTTCCCCCTTGTAGCAAGGTAGATGCCCCCTTGTAGAAGGGAGATGCCCCCCTTTTTTTAGCCCGGGAGTGCCCCCCTTTAAAAGTCATTATTTTCCCCCTTTTTGTTCAGGTGGTAGTGCCCCCCTTTAGTAGCCAGCCAGGGAGGTAGTGCCCCCCCTTTGTAGCCGCCAGGGGAGTATGCCCCCTTTGTAGCCGCCAGGGATTCCCCCTTTAGTACCATCAGGTAGTGCCCCCTTTAGTAGCCGGTAGGATGCCCCCATTTGGGACCAGCCGGGATTCCCCCTTTTTGCCAGCCCGGGAGTTCCCCCCCTTGTAGCCAGCAGGGAGTTGCCCCAAATTTTAGCCAAACCAGGGAGACCCCCCCCCTTTTAGCCCGGCAAGCCCCCCATGAGTTAAAAAAATAAAATAATAAATTCCCTTACCAAAGGGCCCTGCAGCTTGGCCGGCTCCCGCCCGATCTCCCTAGCGACAGGGGGAATGAGGCAGCCGCGCTATTTCCCCTCGCCCCTGACCTGTATGCACGGCGGGCCCCGGCCCCGCTGTACATACAGGGGGAGGAGGGGGGCCTCCCTCCGCCTCCTCCCCGCAAGTGAACCGGGGCGGGCGAGCGGACTCTGCGGCCGCTTCAACCCCCCCTGGGAACGGACCGGCGGCCTGGAGTAGCGCACCACGTACTCCCGGGGCCCGGCCATTTAAAAGGGGCCCCGCCGCCTTCGGCGGCGGGGGAATGCCCCAAACCCCCCCCAGGGGGGGGGGGGACCCCAAAAAGCGGGACCCCCCCGCCAAAAACGGGAAGGTTGGCATGTATGGGCAAACGTCTTGTAAGATTTCACATAAAAGTCAAGCCCCCTGTGCTGCATCTGGAGTTGTTGCAGAGAAAACAATTAACACCTATTTAAGGACCTAGGGCCTATCCTAACCTGAAATGTCTGAACTTTCTTATTTTAGGAGATACCAGATGAATAAAGAGAGCTAATGGCAAATATTCAGTCCATGGCTTTCCAAGTTCTTGCGTAGCTTTTTGGATCTTTTGACTTAAAGGCATTGTGTCGCAATTTTTTTTTTTTGCAGTAATGTTTTGTGTTTCTATAACCCTTTCATTCCCATTTGGTGTAATTTTGATTGCGAATCTGTAAAGAGAGTTATAGAGATTCCTGTGTGTAGGAGCCCTGCCCCGCTCCAGAGATAGCTCTCTGCTCTGTGAGTTGCACAACACTCAGGAAGCTGCCATAAAGTAAGGAATGCAGATAAGAGACTGCAAACAATTCTGGTTAACTTCAGTGAGATCCCTCCCACTCCCCCCCCCAGCCCCCTCACCACCCCCGCTGTGAGCTCAGCTCTGCTCTATTGTCTGCAGGGAGCAGGGAACCATGGCTGTGGAGCCCAGAGGAGCAGCTACTGAATGTCTGCTCAGCAAGGCTGCCAGAGAAGAGGCAGACAAGTGTCCGACGTGTCCTCAATTCCTAAATCGTGATCGTGCTTTTGTCGCTAACGACTTTTGCACAATTCAAGATTTTTCTGCTAATTTTAGTTCTCTCGCTTCTGACATAAAAAATGCTTTTTTTTATAACAGATTTTGGCACAAGAATCGTTTGTTTTTTTAACGGGTTTTTGCCATAAATCCTTTTATTTACAGATTTTGACACTGTTTCGCTGCGGATTCTGGCACCGAACTCCATTCCGCTGCAGATTTTGGCGCTAAACTCCATTTCTAAACTCCGGTTCGCTGCGAATTTTGGCGCTAAACTCCGTTTCTAAACTCCGGTTCGCTGCGTATTTTGGCGCTAAACTCTGTTTCTGACCTCCGGTTCGCTGCGGATTTTGACGCCGACCTCTGGTTCGCTGCAGGGCTCCTGCTGTGTCTTTTGGACCAAGAATTGATATGTCACTTCATGGAACGCATCCGAAAAACAGTGAGACACACATGAGAGATCACTCGTCTGAACGCTGATGCGTGTTTCTAATAAACGGGCAAGTATATAATCACACTGCTGTTTATTAGATAAAGTGCTTGGGTCCGTTTGAGAACTGACAGACGGACCCAAACACATATCCAAAAGCGTATGTAACAGGGAGTCAGAGACGCCGAGTGAACAGACCCTAAATGTAATCACATTTTCACTCTGATTATTCCTTTTTCAGCTATAGATACACAGCAGCTCTGTATGGTGTCCTCAGTCAGAGTCTACAGTCCCCATCCCCCTCCTTATGCACACAAGGGAGGGGGGAGGCGTGTGAGGTCACCACCAGACCAGCCCACATTTACAGCAGTGCTGTATTCCATGCTCTTTATACAAGAGACAAACACTTTTTTTCTTGGATGTGCTCCCTCTGGTGGCTGAGAGTGGGAAATATTGAAAATTTTTATGCATTTTTTAATATTTACCACAAATTGAATGAACTAAAAAAATATACTAAAAATTAAGACAAAAATGAACACACAATATTTCATCAATAAAAAAAAAAAAAAAAAATATGACAGATTCCCTTTAAAGCGAATCTGTCATTAAATATTTTTTTTTGTGTTGATGAAATATTGTGTGTACATTTTTGTTAAAATTTTTAGTATATTTTTTTATTTCCTTCAATTTGTGGTAAATATTAAAAAATGCATAATAATTTTCAAGGTTTCCCACTCTTAGCCACCAGAGGGAGCGCATCCAAGAAAAAAAAGTTTTTCTCATGTACAAAGATCATGAATTACGTCTTGCTATAAATGTGGGCCTCCCCCTCCCCTGTGTGCATAAGGAGGGGGAGGTGGATTGTAGACTCCATTTTGTTGGTGACTGAGGAAACCATACAAAGCTGCTGTGTATCCATAGCTGAAAAAGGAATAACCAGAGTGAGATTGTGATTACATTTAGGGTCTGTTCACATGGCATCTCTGACTCCCTGTTACATACGCTTTTGGATATGTGTTTGGGTCCGTCTGTCAGTCCCCAAACGGACCCAAGCACTTTATCTAATAAACAGCAGTGTGATTATACATTGCAGTTTATTAGAAACACGCATCGGTGTTCAGACGAGTGATCTCTGATGTGTGTCTCACTGTGTCTTCCGGATCCGTTCCATGAAGTGACATATCAATTCTTGGTCCAAAAGACGCATCCGAAAGACGCTACATTTTTGGATGCACTTTTCGGACTCAACACGGATCCAAAAGCGGTTGCAAAGACGCCGTGTGCACATACCCTTACTCTATTTCACTATGGATATGCTAGTAGTATAATGTTGTACCGTGTTAGCCATAGAAAGTAGAATAGTGAAGAAATCAGGCGATACCTTTTTCAGGCTAACTGAGTATATTTGATGGTGAGCTTTCAAGAGAACTAGCTCCCTTCTTCAGACAGGTTGTTATACAAGAAATTGAAAATTCACAGACTTTTTATACACAAAGACATGGACCTTCAAAAGGGTCCTAGAATTCTTAAAAATAACAAAATGCAATATAAGCAGAGAAGTCATTTACGGCAGGTCAAGACATCAACTATCTGGAAACAACCTGTCTGAAGAAGAGAGCTAGTTCTCTCGAAAGCTCACCATCAAATATACTCAGTTAGCCTGAAAAAGGTATCGCCTGATTTCTTCACTATTCTACTATGGATATGCGGAAGGAACGCCACAGTATATGTCTGCATCCCTGCTCACAGGTATCCACAGGTGGCCAAGGTCCATAGACCCCAAGAACTAATATTAGTCTAGTTCACATGTGAACATTAGGCTCTGTCTCTCCTGCAGTGGACAAAAAAACACCTGAAAACCAAATCCTAAAAATCTTCAGAAAACTGAGTGTTTGTCCCCCGATGGTCAAAAGCTGTTGAAAAAAACGGCCATTTTTTGGCACATTTTTTGATTGTCTTTAAGTCTGGTTTTTTAATTGTTGCCCTAAATCAAGCCATTGGGTGTGACTCCGCCTACAAAAGGAGATGTACAGAACATTATTGCATTCATGGATCCGTGTTGGTTCAGAAAATCGCATCCAAAAACACTGCAGCAATCGGATCTAAAACAGATCCAACATGTAACTAACATGCAGCTGTGTTTTTGGATGTGTGTTGGATGCAGCAGGGTCACTCCATATAGTTTTTTTTTCATATTCAAAGATAAACTTTATTGAACAAATAAGACAGTACAGTAATATAAGTAATTCTCAATAAAATCTCAGTATTTAAGAAGCCAAATCAAATAAACTTGCAGACACTCATCTAGATCACGACTATCACGCAGGAAGAATAAAAAGACACCTGTGCGGTGATAAGACTCCCATAGGAGTGCACACCTGATCATGAAAAGCAGTTCACACAAATTTGAAAAGAATTAGAGAGCCGACCTTTGCTATAGGGCATGGCCCCTGATGATCCAGCAACTGAGGTTGCAGAGTGCTACCCAGATATGGGCCAGTTCAAATTGTGATGCCCCGCACTTGAGAAGAAAAAATAAGAGAATCACTGAGGCTGAAACAAATAAGTATCGGCCATAGCCGAGATAAACAACAAAGAAGTAGCTAAGAAACAAAAACAGATGCTAACCGGGAGAGGAAAGGGGTGCCAGTCGACATAGGAGGTCCACCGCCCTGATGCATAGAGGTATTTAGAGCGAAAGAGGTCGCAGAGGAAAGTTAGTTGATTGTTCTGAAAGCGTCTGAGCGGCAGAACACGATCCAATCACCCCATGTATCCATACATTTTCTAGCGTCTCCAGCCGAATCACATCTCAATTCTTCAATCCTATAAGTGGAATGAATTTCCCTGAACCACTCCGTGACAGATGGGCTCGCTGTGGAGCGCCACAGACGGGGGATGACAGCCTTCGCTGCATTCAATAGAAATGAGATCAGATGGTACTTAAGGTGATGGGAGGGGCGCTTAAGGGCGAAGAGCAGCAGAGCAGTTGGGTCATTCTCCAGTCTCTCTCCACAGATCAGTTGAGTAATCCTAATGACTTGGAGCCAGAATGGCTGCAGGGAGGGACACTTCCACCAGATGTGCAGCATTGTACCGGTCTCCAATTGGCAGCTCCAGCATGTGTCTGGGACTGCAGGATATAAAGTGTGTAACAAAGACGGAACCCTGTACCATCTAGAAAGTATTTTATAATTTAGCTCTTGAATTTTAGAGGAGACTGATGTCTTATGTACAAGACAGAATGTCCTATTCCAATCCTCTTCCGACAATTCCCTGGAAAGCTCCCTCTCCCATGACACTTGGTATGTTAATTTGGTAGGAGTCGTGACAGTCGTCATGAGTCCGTAAATTTTCGAGAGCAGGTGTGTGCTATGTATATTTTGCAGGCACCAGGATTCAAAAATCGTGGTAGGCCTACCTGGCTCTATTAACGCCTTGAGAGCAACACAAAAGCTTCGTAATTGGTAGAAATTTAATCTGGAAAAGGATGTCACCAGTGGGTCAGCAATCAAATCGGAGTATGATTTAAAGGCGAAGTCAAAGAACACATCCCCCATCAATAGAAATCCCCTCACTGAGGCAAGGTTGGAGAGGGCCGATCTCAGGGGTGTAGGAATACTCGGGTTACCACTAAGCGGAGTGAGTGGTCCTCCCGACTTGAAGATATTCATGGAGGAGGGATATGCCCTGTGAATCCAAATTGTAGTTTGGGTCACAAATGGGATGGAGTGAAGACATTTCTTTGGAAGCATGGCTGAGGGGAGCCATGGGATGGGTGCTACAGAGGAACCATACATGTCAGATTCGATCTGGACCCAGAGTTTAGTTTGCTTATGGTGGAAGCAATCCAGGGTCCTGACCGCCACTGCAGCCAAATAGTATGCTTGTAAATTTGGAAGCGACAGTCCCCCCTCCGCTTTTGGCCGCATCAAAATAACCCTGGATATTCTAGGGTGTTTCTGCGCCCAAACAAATCTTGTTATCGATTTATTCAAGGCTGAGAAAAAAGATTTAGGGAGCATATGAGGGACCATTTGGAACAGGTATAGGAGACGGGGAAGGACATTCATTTTAACAATATTGATGCAGCCTATCCACGAGAAATCTTTCTTATCCCATTTAAGAAGATCCTGGTGGATTATGTTAAGCAATGGAGAGAAATTGATATCGAAGGTGGTCTTGAGATCCGCAGGGACCCGCACACCCAGGTATTTGATTGAGGTACTGGCCCAAGTAAAGGCAAAGTTACGTTTGATCTGTGAGACCGTTGCATGTGGAAGAGATATATTCAGGGCCAAACTCTTGGCCATATTAATCTTATGGTTACTCAACCCACCAAAGATATGCAGAGTCCTGATCACTGAGGGGAGGGACATGAACGGGTCAGTAATGTACAAGAGCAGGTCGTCAGCAAATGCCGAGCATTTAACCTGATGAGAGCCGATCTGTACCCCATGTATAGAGGCCGAAGACCTAATGTCCTGTAGCAGGTGCTCCATCACTAGGACATATAGTAATGGGGATAAAGGGCATCCCTGCCTGGTACCATTGTTAATGAGGAAGGGGGGCGACAGGGAACCATTGATTCGAACTTGGGCTTGTGGATTATGATACAACGCTAGTATTTTAGATGAGAAAATTGGGCCAAGTCCCAAGTTTAGTAGGACGCCTTTGAGGAAGGGCCAGGCCACCCGATCAAAGGCCTTCTCCGTGTCCAAAGAGAGCAGCATACAGGGGAGGCTAGTATGTTGCGCAAAATTAAATATCGAGAAGGTCTTCAATGTATTATCTCTCGCCTCCCTGAACGGAACAAAGCCCACTTGGTCTAGGTGGATTAAGTCTCCCAATAATGGATTAAATGTGAGGGCGATCAATTTAGCGAACAACTTAGCGTCTGTATTTATAAGAGAAATAGGACGATAGTTTTGGCATAAATTTGGATCTTTGCCCTCTTTGGGGATAACAGTAATATGGGCTCTGAGAAAGCCAGGAGGGAAGGGGTTGGAAGCTGAGATCGCATTGAACGCCCTTAAAATGGGAGCAGAAAGGTCATCATACAAAGTCTTGTAGAATGCCGCCGTGTAACCATCAGGACCTGGGCTTTTACCCGCTGGAAGGGCAGAGACAGCTGTCCTGAGTTCCGTCAGGGAGAAGGGTTCCTCCAGAGAGGCGAGAGATTGACCAGGAAGGTCAGGCAGGGACGTTCGTGATAGGTATTTCTGAAGAGAGGGTATGCAAGGGTCAGAGCTCTCGCAGGTCCCAGGAGGCGAGAGATTATAGAGGTCGGAATAGTATTTGTAAAATACTGAAATAATGTCGTCTGTCAAATGAGCGGTACTGCCCCCAGGCGTTTTGATTTGCAGGATAAACAGAGATGCTCTTTTATCTCTCAACGCGCGAGCTAAGAATTTACCCGGCTTGTTGCTCCACCCATAAAAAGCACTCGCGCAAATCTGGCGATACCGCTTGTGTTTTCGCTCCATAAGCAAGAGCACTTCATGGCGCAACTTAGTAAGCTCTCTCAGATCAGCATCAGAGCCAGTAGCTTTATGGGGGGACTCAACAAGATTCAATTTAGTTAAGAGAGATTGGAGCTTCCAGGCAGCCTCTCGCTTCAATTGCGCCCCGTGTTTGATAAGTATGCCCCGCAAGACACTTTTGAGCGCCTCCCACTGCACCTGTGGGGAAGTCTGATCGGAAAGATGATCCTCCACGAAATTTCGTGCTGCCGCTTGCAGATCTGCAAGGCACAAAGCGCCAGGAGAAGGGGGGACGCTCAAAGTTTGGAAGAGTGATGTCACAGTGTACTGGGGCATGATCGGAATGGAGAATATTGCCGATCTTAGAGTCGACGACCCTTTTAAGAAGGGAGTGTTGGAGAAGGATATAGTCAATGCGACTATAGGTGCGATGGGGGTTCGAGAAGAATGTGTAATCCCTATCCAAGGGGTGCATGATTCTCCACACGTCCGAGAGCTGCATCATATGCAGCATTCTCTTGAGTTTGTTAATTGTGTTGTAAGCCACGGAGGAGTGCCCCGTGGAGGTATCTAATGTAGGTTGGAGCGTTAAATTGAAATCGCCACATAAAAGGATTTGTCCTTGGGCGAAGGTAGTTAAATCATCCAGCGTCCTGGAGAAAAAAGACAACTGGTTGCTGTTGGGCGCATAAATGTTGGCTATAGTATAAATGCTGCCTCGTATACAACATTTAACAAATAGAACTCTCGCGTCGTCATCGGAGAAGGTGTCTAGTATCTGAATGGGCAAAGATTTGTGGAAACCTATCGCAACCCCCTTAGTTCTCGTGGAGGAGCTGAAAATATGGTACCAGGCAGGGAAATACCTATTTCGGAGCATGCCCACATGAGACTGAAGTAGATGTGTCTCTTGTAAGCACAAGATCTGGGAGCCTTGTTTATGGAGGTGGTATAAAATCTGCGACCTCTTTTCCGGGACATTCAGCCCCTTAACATTAAGGGACGTCACCCTAATACTACCCATTAAAGAGGAGACAAGGGTGGCCAGGTGAGGCAATATGGGGGCTGGATAGAACGTCATACATCGACTGGCTAGTAAAGGGGAACAAGGACCTAGCGGAAAACATATTAAACCAAAAAGGCCCGAACAAGGTGGGCTGGGGAACTATAACCAGCAGGCTAAGAGCTGCGTTAGCCAGAAGGAAGAAATCAGCTAATCCTATGGGGGGTAAAGCAATGGTCATTCCACGAGAGACAGCCGAGTCCAAAAGATAACCTCCAAAGGGCTCAGGCTCTCCGCCCAGGAATGTGGAAAAAATAACACATGGCAGCATATGACTTGAATTATATTAAGATGGCTAAAAGTCGCGCTGCCAGTTAACCAAGATAAAACCCTTATATAGACTACATTATAAATCTAGGCAAGACACACAAGACACTTCGTAAACCCATATAAATGAGGCAGAGGGAAGAAGCGAGAGAGGAAAAATTTAAAGGGGAGGGGGGCGGAAAGGGATGGGAGAGGAAAGAAGGGGAAATCTAACATCGGGAGAGAGAGAGAAGGAGAGGAAAGAAAGAGGAGAAAAGAAAAAAAAAACACAACACAGCGTCAATACATTTCCCACTTTCACTTAGCTATCATACTGACAGCAGAGAGAGATGCTAAGGTCAACATTTCAATTCCACAAAGAGCAAGGAGAAAAACACGATATCATGTAAGTATATATCTCACAGTTCCCTAGGATGGATCAGGGATGTGGGGCAGGAGTTAACGGGGATGCCTCCGGGCTTCTGAAGCGCCGCCGAGATCTCTGAGCCTTTGGGGAGGCAGTAGATGAAGGGCGAGTCTCCTGACGTAGAGATGTAGTCCCAAGAGGCAGCAAGACAGGAGCAGAAGCAGCAGACCAGTCTGGGATCTCAGTGCCTGGGAGGTCCAGTGCTGCTGTGAAGGATGGAAGGTCCGACGGAGACTTGAAGGACACTATGGTATCCCTATGTTTGACCAAGCGCGCAAATGGGAAGCCCCACCTGTAGGGGATGTTCCGGGCTTGAAGAACAGCAAGTAGCGGTTTGAGCGCCGCCCGAAGACGTAGCGTGCGTCTGGAAAGGTCAGGAAATAGGCTAATCTTTTTGTCTTCGAACATAACACTCTGCATGAGACGGGCCTTTCGTAGTATTTCCTCTTTAACATTGTAATGGTGAACCCTACAGATTATGTCTCTAGGTCTTGAAGCATCTTGGCTGAGTGGACGAAGGGCTCTATGAGCTCGGTCGAATTCAATGTATGAGTCCATGGGTTTGCCCAGTATATAATTGAAGAGCTTGGTTAAGGTAGTGATCAATTCCGAAGGACGGACTGTTTCCGGTAAGCCGCGTATTCTAATATTATTTCGCCGGTTGCGATTCTCCAAGTCGTCCAGTTGAGAGGCGAAGTGGGCTTGATAGGCAGTTTGGTCGGAGATCGCAGCTTGCATGTTGGCGAGCTGGAGAGTCGTGGATTCTCTTGCGTTTTCAATTGTGCGAACCTTTTCTTGCAATTCTGTCACAGCAGTTTGGGCAGGACGGAGGTCATGACGCCATGCTGCATGAAGATCCTTTCCCAATTGTTTCATATCTTGTTTGGATGGGAGAAGAGACAATAGAGCATGCAGTTCTGGATGAGCTTGCAGGACCCGAAAGGCGTCCTCTGGAGGAGGCAGTTCAGGAGGATGACCTGAATGTTGCAAAATGGTCATGGCAGGGTCGTCCATGTCTGGAGGAGACGAGGAAGGTGAGTATGAGAGATTGCCACCCCGTGGATAAGACTCAGGACGCCAGGCTGGGCTGTGTGTGTCTCAATAGGATAGCAGCGTTCCACCAGTCGAGGAGGAGTGGTATTCAGGTCTAATCGGGGCTACGGAGGCTCCCGTGGATTGTAGCGGATAATCGCTTGTCTCAGAAGCGAAGTAGACCGGCGTGGTTGTGGGGCCAGCTGTGTTCGGGCCGAAGACACCGACCTGTTCTCTGTGGAGGTCTTGTGGAAGCTGGGGACCACGGAGGGGGGTAGCAGACAATGGGCCAAACAGTGTGTCTTGGATGCTAATCCTCTGGCCCGGATTCTGAGTATGATCCTGCCGTGCGGAGTGCTGCTTACGCTGCTCAGATGCTGGCATCTCCCCTTGTGAGGGGGGAGAACCAGCACAGGTGGACCGATTGGGCCTGATACTAGCATGTGCATCAGAGCAGTTCCCCTCTCCCACTGCCGGTGTCATCACAGAGGTATTGGAAGGGTCCTCTGCTGCCCAATTAGCTGAGAAGTCCAAGCCAGCATCCCAATCAGCCAGGGCAGGGGACTGGGCATGTGGAGTCTCCTGGGCCACAACCCGTGGAGCGGGGTGCACGTTCCCTCGCAGCTGCTGGGGGGGATGGTGATAGTGTCCAGCCGCCATTTTGACGGCGGGGCTTCCGCTTGTGGTGTCCATCATGGGGGCGAGCGACTGTGCCCCATGCCCTGTCGGCAGCATAGCCGCCCCGTGCAGTGCGCCGGCTACAGCCGGTTGCTTGGAAGGCTGCAGACCCGCCTGGGAGGGCGGAACAGGGCTTCCCTGGCTGGATGACTCAGACGGGGCCCGGGGCTGGGTATGCGGTGCGGAGCGGGTCTCCCTTGAGACGGCTGTGCGCACCCAGACGGGGTCAGCGCCTGTTACCTGTTACCTCGGCCTGCGTTCCACGCCGCTGCTCCTCCCGAGAGGCTCCAGGCTGCACACCGACCCCTCGATCCATCTGCGCTGGAGTTGATAGTGAGTGCCGTTCAGGCAGTCGGGGAACGGGAGCACCTGCAGAAGGGCAGGCTGCCGGTAGCCGGGTGGCTTGATCTCCTGCCTTTGAGCCGCGGCCGCTGCGTTGCGCGGGTTGCGCCGCCATAACCGGGGAAGATGGCGCCGAGGCGCGGGAAGGCCGCACGTCTTCTTCCAAGTCTTGCAGGGGTGAGAAAAAGTTGGAGATTGGGATTTCTCCAGTCAGGGGGGTCTTGAGTGTCTTGACTTGCTTCTTAGCCCTTTTTGGGGGCATTGTCTGCGGGTTTATGATGAGAAAAGCTGATTCCTGGACGGAACTCTGAGATCCCACGTCTAGTCACTCACATCGTAGGCCATGCCCCCATAGGCCACGCCCCCCACTCCATATAGTTTTGAATAGGGCTCCTGCTGCGTCTTTCGCATCAAGAATCGATGTCAATTCGTGGAATGGATCCAAAAGATGGATCCGAAAGACGCAATGAGATGCATCAGAGATCACTCGTCTGAACACACATACTTGTTTCATATTAAAAGCAATGTATATCACACTGCTATTTGTTAGATATGTGTCTGAGTCTGACAGAATCGGATTTTAGCGTCAAAATCCGCAGCGAACAGAGTTTTTAGTGGCAAAATCCGCAGCGAACGGAGTTTAGCGGCAAAATCCGCAGAGAAATAGAGTTTAGCGTCAAAATCCGCGGCGAAACGGAGTTTAGCGTCAAAATCCGCGGCGAAACGGAGTTTAGCGTCAAAATCCGCGGCGAAACGGAGTGTAGCGTCAAAATCCGCGGCGAAACGGAGTTGAGCGTCAAAATCTGCGGCGAAACGGAGTTTAGCGTCAAAATCCACTGATTTTTGCGGCAAAATCTGCAGCGAACAGATTTTAGCGGCAAAATCCACAAAGAAATTGAGTTTAGAAACGGAGTTTAGCGTCAAAACCACGGGAAACGGATTTTAGTGGCAAAACCCGCACGAAGGGAGTTAGCGGCAAAATCCGCAAAAAAATAGTTTTAGAAATTTTTTTCGCAAAATCCCCAGCAAAAAGAGTTTCGTAAAACCCCACAGAAAAAATGGAGTTTTAGCGTCAAAATCCCGGCGGGGGAAAAATTTGCTCAAAATCCACGGCAAACGGGTTTGCGAAAAATTTCCGCGGTTTTTTTGGGGCAAAATCTGCGCCGGGGTTTAGCGCAAAACCCGCCAAAAAGGGGTTTTTAGGCAAAATCCCGCGGCGAAAACGGAGTTTGCGCAAAATCCGGGCAAACGGGTTTAGCCGTCAAAATCCCGGAGAAACGGAGTTTAGCGTAAAAAACCGCGGCAAAAGGAGTTTAACTCAAAACCCGGGGCCGAACGGAGTTTAGGGGCAAAATCCGCAAAAACGGATTTTTAGCGGCAAAATCCGCAGAAACGGGTTTAGCGGAAAATCCGCAGGGCCGGATTTTAGTGCAAAACCGCAGCGAACGGAGTTTAGGGGCAAAATCGAAAGAAAAGGTTTTAAAACGGTTTAGGAAAAACCCCGCACGAAATGGAGTTTGGCGTCAAAACCCCCCAAAGCGAACTGATTTTTAGCGTAAAAAACCGCACGAACGGATTTGAAATCAAAATCCGCAGCGAACGGATTTAGGTCAAAACCCAGCGAACGGGATTTTGGTCAAAATCCGCAGCGAACGGAGTTTAGGCAAAATCCGCACGAAGGGGATTTTAGTGGCAAAATCCGCAGCGAACGGAGTTTATCGGCAAAATCCGCAGCGAACGGAGTTTATCGGCAAAATCCGCAAAGAAAGAGTTTAGAAACTGAGTTCAGCGTCAAAATCCGCAGCGAAATGGAGTTTAGCATCAAAATCCGCAGCGAAATGGAGTTTAGCGTCAAAATCCGTGGCGAAACGGAGTTTAGCGTCAAAATCCGTGGCGAACAGAGTTAGCGTCAAAATCCGCAAAGAAATAGATTTAGAAACGGAGATTAGCGTCAAAATCCGCGGCGAATGGAATTTAGCGTTCAAAATCCGCAGCGAACGGAGTTTAGCGTCAAAATCCGCAGCGAACGGAGTTTAGCGTCAAAATCCGCAGCGAACGGAGTTTAGCGTCAAAATCCGCAAAGAAACGGATTTTAGCTGCAAAATCCGCAGCGAACGGATTTTAGGGTCAAAATCTGCAGCGAACTGATTTTAGCGGCAAAATCTAAAGTGAACAGAGTTTAGCGGCAAAATCCGCAAAGAAATAGAGTTTAGAAACGGAGTTTAGCATCAGAAACCGCAGCGAAACGGAGTTTAGTGTCAAGATCTGTAAAGAAACGGAATTTAGCGTCAAAATCCTTAACAACTGGATTTTAGCTGCAAAATCTGTAAAGAATCGAATTTTCAGCACCAGAAGCGAGAGAACTTTATTGGCACCAAAATCCATAAAGGATTTTTCTGCCTCAGAAACGGGAAAATTTTATTAGTGTCAAAATCTGTAAATAAAAGGATTTTAGCGCAAAAATCAGTTTAAAAAAAAAAATCTGTTATACAAAAGCATTTTTAACGTTAGAAGCGAGAGAACTAAAATTAGCAGAAAAATCTTGAATTGTGCAAAAATCGTTAGCGACAAAAGCACGATCACGATTAGGAATGAGGACACGTCGGACACTTGTCTGCTTCCTCTCTGGCAGCCTTGCTGAGCAGACATTCAGTAGCTGCTCTTCTGGACTCCACAATCATGGTTCTCTGCTCCCTGCAGACAATAGAGCATGCTGAGCTCACAGCAAGGGGGGGGGGGATGGGAGGGATCTCACTGAAGTTAACCAGATGGGAATTGTCTGTAGTCTCTTACCTGCATTGTTTACTTTATGGCAGCTTCCTTTGTGTTGTGCAATTCACCCAGCAGAGGGCTATCTCTGAAGGGGGGCAGGGCTCACACACAGTAATCTCTATAACTCTCTTTACAGACTCACAATCAAAATGACGGCAAAAGAAAATAAAAAGATGATAGAAAACACACACATTACTGCAAAAAAAAAAAAAATTGCGACACAATCCCTGTAAGGTATAATTCAGTCTCTACTCTCTCCCGCTGCTCCAATGAAGGCTGTACCTCGACCATTCTCGATGGTTTCAGAAACTCAAAATCTGCAAAACATTTCTGAAAGTAGTTTGGCTGTAGCTTGAGCAGTAGCAACTTCAGGCCATCCGGAGAACAGATTAATGCAGACCAGGACATACTCCCACTCGATGCAATTGTAGTCTCTGGAAAGGATAGTCTGCTCTGGGAGTGTGATGCTGCAGGGTCTTTACTGTTCTTCCCATGTTGTTTTGGCACCCTATTATACATCTTTGAGTATACTTGGCAGCAACAGTTGTAATCCAGGGGCACACCAGAATTTATTGACAAGATATGGCAGCACAGTCTTTGACTGGTGTGTGTGATTCCATGTGCAGCTTGGACCATCATGGGATAAAGGGTTCTTAGATGACACAGTCTATTCCCAACTGCCCATAGTCCTTGTGTGGTCAAAATCCTTTTCTTCCCTCTTCAAATCTTCTGTTCTTCTCCAGCTTGTTCTTCTTGTAATGCTTTGGTGATGATGTCAGGATTCAGCCTGGTTCGGGCAGCTTTAGTTGCCTTTTGTTTCACTTGTATCTGTTCTAGAACACAGACAGCAGCAATGCCTCCATCAGCGCCCGCACTTGTTTGCCATTTTTAAAAAATTGTCCATTTGCTGTAAGAAAAGATCTTGCTTTCCATATCGGACAATAGTCATGTTAGATTCCAAACCCATAGCGAGAGTCTGTAAATATGTTAGCAGTAAAACCAGTGACATGCTTGCCGGCTTCTTCCAATACTTTTAACTCAGCTTCTCAGGCAGATGTGTAACAGCAGGGCAAAGGCCTTTATAGTCTCTATTCATCGCACTTCCTGTGTAGAACCTTCCATTGATGTTGTATTTTGCTCTATCGGCATACAACTCAAAATTGGGATTATCTAAATTTTTAGGAAAAGGGGTACCCACACTACCTTCTCCTCCCCTCCCCCTCCAGATGCAGCATAGTGTCCGAGTTCAGAGTTCATAAATAAACCTCACTGTAGCTTTAACTTTAAATGTCTAACAGCAGAAAGATGTTTTGCTTAAACCTGAAAATTAATGCAGAAAATGTCATTAGTTGTTAAGTAAAACATCACTTGACTATTATTCAATGGTCTGGGAATGTTGAAATAGCAGAGTTGGAGAGCACAGCTTAGCAGTAATGACAGGTCAGTGTGAAATCAAGACAATAAACAGCTACTGAGTAATCCAAGAAATTTCTAATTTGAATAATTCTACACCTTTGATAAGTATGGTCTGTAATGCACCGACAGCATGACATGTGTAAAATATAGCCCCCCCTCCCCTTGTGACTGGTTCTAGACTGGCTGAACAGTGAGCTACTGGCCCTTGTTAGTCTGGCGTAAATTGTGTCAAAACTGATGTGGCATAACCTGCAGGCTATGTACAATACAATTTGAAAGGTTAATAGAGCACTAGAGTTAATCTCAATATATATATATATATATATATATATATATATATATATATATTAGTCGATAGCTTCATCAGTTAAAGATAACGGCTGTGACTTATCAATAAAAAGGGGTCGCATCACAGTATTGTACAGGGTTGCAACAGAAACATTATGAACCCAAAGGCTACAATAAAATTATTATTATTATTTATTTTAGAGCGCCATTGATTCCAGGGCGCTGTACATTCAAGGGGAATTACATACATAACAAATGTTGAACAAATACAATGGTGATGAAAAATGACTAGTAACTGATACAGAGAGGAAAGAGGGCCCTGCCCGTGAGGGCTTACAATCTAGAAGGGAGGAGCGGAGAGACAGAAGGTGTGGGGCGGACATGTTTGTGGACAGGTGTACTGGTGATGTGGTTAGTGTAGGTTATAGGCTATTCTGAAGAGATGGGTTTTCAGGTTGCATTTGAAACTGGTGAAAGTTGGGGAGAGTCTGATGTTTTGGGTTAAGGAGTTCCAGAGAATCGGTGAAGCACGGGAGAAGTCTTGGAGGCGTTTATATGAGGAGCTGATAAAAGGAGAACAGAGAAGATGGTCCTGTGAGGAGCGGAGATTATGTGAGGGGAGGTATCTGGAGATTAAGGCAGAGATGTATGGAGGGGAGAGGTTATGGAGAGTCTTGTAGGTCAGGGTTAGTAACTTGAAATGAATTCGCTGGGCAATGGGAAGCCAGTGAAGGGATTGACAGAGGGGATACCAATCCGCAAAAACTTCTGAGGAAAATATTCCCTTGTGAACTGCAATCCAAAAACACAAAAGCACCATTGTGGTACAACATAGTTGTAGCTTTTTCTTTAAGGCCTCACAACTGTCATCTATGTAAGGAAATTTAGAAACTGATGTAATTTTATACACCTCTAATGATGACATGCGGATTGATTAATATGTTGTCTATGTATGTATTGTAAAATCATTGTGGGGACACGTTCTCCTAACAGTTGTGACATCACGGCTGTGAACATACTACCTTGCACCTTGGAGCAAGACTACTCTTCCTTTTTCGTGCTGTTGGCTATAATGATGTGTTACATAGGCTTGTTGTTGAATATTGTTGTTTGATACCATCTATATATCCTCTATCCTCTGAGACTTCACATTTATCGATGTGTCCATGATATTCTCAGTCTTTTTGGTTTTGTTGGAATAATCAATATCAGCTGGAAGAGAGCTGGGAATAAAAAAAAAATTCATGCTTGTTAATATCTTAAAAAATCTAATAATGTAAAACCTGCTCTACCATATATTTACTAACATAACTGCATGAGTAATTTGCATATTTAATATGACCAATGGTAGCAATAGGTCCATCGATTTATCTTTTTTTCCCCTACTTTTTACTTTGTTCTCCAGAACTCTCCTTTATGTCACAAAACCATGAACCATTATTACTGTATCACTGTGTGAGAACCTCAGGGTTCCCTGCAACCCTAGCAACTTAGTAATGGTTATTCCTAACTTAATAGCACTTATATTACTTCACATCCAGTAATTTATGCTTTACAAGGTCCATGGTTTTATTATACATAAAATTCAGGTTTTTTTGTGTCTGTATTGATCTCCAGTGAGATTTGTTAAAAAACCCGAAAGGGTTTGGCCTTAAATAAAAAATTATATTTTTTTTTTAACATGCAGAGTTGTTTTAAGTTGTATTATGTCATTTAAGTGCGTTAAGTGTGCGGAATATGTTGGCGTTATAAATAAAGTTTATTTTATTTTTATTTTTATAAGCACAAGCAACCAAAATTTTTCATTATAAAAAAAATACTGAAAAATGGGAACAAAGGTATGGGGCCCTGCTCGACGAGTTACAATTTATAGGGTGTAGGGGGAAAACAAGGTGACAAGGCTTGGTTTAAATGGACCAGCCATGTTACAAAAATATAGGGTTGTCCCACAAAAAGAAGGGGATGAACCGCTTTCCCAACCTACATCTATTAATATAAGTGCCTGTGGATGCAAAGTGCAGGAAGGACGAATGTGGGGACAGAATTTGGGGGGGGGAAAAATTAGGGATCTTGATAGGCTTGTCTAAGAAGAGGGGTTTCAGAGCGCACTTAAACAGGTGAGGGTTGTGGTGTCCCTGTCACTAGGAAAACATTTTCTAGAGAATGGTACAATAGTGCAAAAATTTTGGAGACGGGCATGGTAGGTTCGGATGGGGTGGGTGTGTAGTCTTTTGTCAGTAGCAGACGGAGAGAGGGGGTAGGGTGGGAGAAGAGTGAGGGAGGTATGTTTTAGGGGTGCAGCTTGTGGAGAGCCTTTGGGTGAAAGTGATGAGTTTATGTTGTTTCGTATTGAATGGCAGCCTTTCAGTGAAAGACACGGAATGGCATCAGTATAGCGGTGGAAGAAAGAAAAGTTGGGGCGCATTCAGGATATTTTTGGGAGGGGAGGTTTTTGGAGGAAGACCAACAAGTGGAGTTCAGTAGTCAAAACGAGAAAGAATAGAGCAACAATGAGAGTTTGAGTTGTTTTCCCCGGTGAGAAATGGGCGGATTCTGGAGATGTTCTTTTAGGTGCGGTGCAGGACAAGGGATTGGATATTGTGTGAAGGGACAGATCAGAATCTAATATAAACCCCCGACGGGGCCCGCTACCTAGGGGTTATGGTGGGGTTTCCAAAATCAGAAACGAATTGAGGGTGAGGTTGGTTGTAAAGGTGGGGATGATAGAAGTTCTGTTTTAGTGAGATTTAGTTTAAGATAGAGAGAGGACATGATGTCAGAGACAGTGGACAGACAGTCCCCGGTGTTTAATCAATAATGCATAATTAAAACATATGCATATGAATGAGAAGAGATGCTGACACAGCTGTCAATGCAAATCTTCTAATTTATTACAAGCAAAGCATGGGGTTATATAACCTCCGTTTAAGGCCGATCATATTTTTAATATATTAATAAAACAATACCTCATTATTCAAACATGGAGGGAGAGGCATGGACTGCACATCCTCACACTATATGTTGATCTAATGCTTCTCAGCAAAATTTTACAGAAATGAACAGGAGGTTCTTAGTTACTTTATACTTTTTGATCAAACGGTAAAGGCCCACTTGCCACTTCACGGCGCCCTCTATAAAGCGGGTCCCTACACTAATGGATATAGCACTGCATGGCGGCCATCGACGCAGCAATAACCACACAAGCAAGGGGCACAACCCAGTGGTCCGCAGCAATAACCACACAATAACCACACAACCCAGTGGTCCGCAGCACCGCTGCTGCCAGGTCTAGCCCCCTGGCTCTGGGCTGCACCACCCCACAAGCATAGCACCACAGCAGCAACGGCCGCCACACAGCACCAACACCAAAAAGAGGAGAAATTGACACGGCTCACCTCTCCAGGGATCCCTGCAAGCAAACTGAAAGGAGCAAAGCATTAACCCCTATACAGACTACTGCTAATTAAAAACACCTGGGTCAGGGGGGGCGTGGCCTAGCGGTTGAGGAGAGAAGACGCATGGTACAAGAGCTCCTGCCTTTGCTTCTTCAAATCTACAGATATCCTGCTTTATCCTGCTCAAAACTGTGCTTACCGGAAGAGGAATAGCTTGTCCGCATTTGGGGTGCGATCTGTGCCCGGACAGGACTCCTACAGCCGTGCGGCGCGGAGAGGTCAGTGGCACTAGGCCTGCATGCGGGGCGCGGATCCGCCATCTTGTGGACCACGCAGCGATCCTGCTGATTCTTCTTGCTGGGCGCTCGGCGCTGGAGGGCGAGTGACGCTGAACTATTCTGTCGTGAACTAGGGCGCGGGTGGCGCCTGAGTGGAGTGCCGTAGGGGAGCTGATTCCCCCTGGGCCAGTCATCACCCAGCCCGCTGTGTCTGCGCGACAGGGGCACGAGGCGGCTCCGGTTTGTGAGGAGGCGGCGGCTGAGCATTACAGCAGCGCAAGTGTTACGGGGGGGGGGGAGCAGCCTGTAGCATCGGGAGAAAGGAGCAGCGGCAGCCTGAACCGGGACTGTGAGTACAGCACACGGCAGATCTGCTTGTCCTGATCCCACGTGTAAAGCTGCCACTCTCTCTCCCTCCACACACGGCTGACTTCTGCAGTGTACAGCCGAAGTCATTCCAGTGCATCAGCCTGCGTGTGCCTGGATTCCAGCTACTGTACTGTTGAGTGCCTCGGGCAGTGCCTGCCCTCGTGCCCCGGCTGCACAACGAGGTCGTGAAGGGGTTAATTGTCTCCGCTCATTTGCATAGATACTTCACTGCTCTAAGACATAATGGCTGCATAAGATCCCTATACCACATTATTTGTCTGGACTCTGCTGCCATCTAGTGGCCTCTTGAGGCATAGCGCACAGGAGGAAAACCTATATTTGTGGTGATCAAAGCTTATATGATATTCTGCAGCGTCTCCTGACCCCAAGACTGACTATTAAATATACAATAACACTCGCTCATCTGGTGCAGCCCCTAACCACTCATCCTGGTCGCTCGGACGACTTTGAATCTCTGCATCTCAGTTGCCGTTCTGTGTCCTAATACCGCCACATGTGGAGGTCTGTCATCTTTGGTCCCTCTGCGGCCCGTAAGGTCCTGTAATAACCTCTGGGCTTGTGCCAACAGCCGCCCCTGTACTCCTGTTGGTGAAATAGTGTACCAACGCCCGACAGGTAACCTGTTGCTGTCTGCTCTGTTAGCTCCATGAATCAGTGCCTGTGCACCGGGACTGTGACCGCTGTAATGTAACTGAACACTCCCATAAGACTGGGGGTCCCCATTGAGCTGCGGTCATCCTAACATATTACCTTTTTTACCCCTCTACCTAAAATATAGGACTGACTCTGTCGAACAGCTATAGCAAATAGACTATGGCACCAGTTAAGCCGTCCTCCAAGGCATTAGAGAAACTAGATAAGTTCCGCAGGTCTGAATGTACCCTTAATCAGGACTCTGATCAACCCTCAGATATGCTAACAGAACCCGCCTCAGAGGCTTCCGAATCAGAATCTTTAAACCCTTAAACCTTGAGAGTTCTCGCCGCCATGCACACTTGCCAAACCACTTTGACCTTGCGCATTGAAGAAATCAAGGTGGACATACCCTTGCTGAGGCATGATGCGCAAAAAACGCATGTAACGGTGGTAGAACACATAGTTAGTAATTTAGAGGATCAAACAACCCCCCTGATCCGCCGAGTTGAAGATGCCGAAAGACATATTTCAAGGCTCCATCAGCACCTGGATGACCAGGAGAATAGGTTGCGCAGGTGCAACTTACGCTTTGTCGGCCTCCTAGAGGGCTCGGAAAATCCTCCTCCTGAATCCTTCCTGGAAAATCTACTAATTTCCACGTTTGGCAGGGACAAATTCTCCATGATGTTTGCGGTGGAACGAGCCCACAGAATCCTGCCTAAACCTCTCCCTCCCGGTGCACCTCCACGCACGTTCATTGCCAAACTTCTAAATTATAGAGATAGGGATGCTATCCTTAGACTTACTAGGGAAAAAGGCCCTATACCCCTAGGTAATGCTAAAAATCCTGGTTTACCTGATTTTTTCTATTGACATTCAAAAAAGAGAGCTTTGTTTTTCTACAGTTTAAAGCAAAACTTTCGGGGGGTGTAATATTAAGTATCCCAATGCTGAAACCCCGGCAAAACTTAAGGCCTTTTCGGGACAACAATTTCCCTTCTTCTTCAACCCCCCCCCGGGGAGCCCCTTGGGGCCCCTTTTTGGGAGCCCCCCGGGCCCTTTTGGTTTTGGGGGGGCCCGTCCCCCCCTTTCCCCTGGCGGGCCTTTTGATTTTAAAAATTTTTGCTATCGTAAGGGGGAAAAGACCCCTTCCCCAAGGTTACATTTTATCAGGATGAAATGCTTTTTTTTTTTTTTTTCCCATATTTTTTCATATTTTGGGTAAGGCTAAAAAAAAGACAAGTGGGTCCACCAAAGTTCACCTTTTGCAAAGGGGTTTGAACCAGGGGAAAGGGCAAAAAACCCCCAATAAAGGTAGAACCCCAATTGCCCCCTCTTTTTAAAGGGAAAAAATTTTTCCTTCCCACCCCCCAATCTGGAAATCAAAAAAAATCCCGGGATCAATGACCCCCCCTTCCTGAACCCCTAGTCACTAAAATTTGGGTTAAATCCCACCCCAAACCCCCCTTTTTAAACTCGTTATTAAATTTCCCCACCATGAAAAAGTCCCTCTGGCAGAAAAATTCCACATTTCCTACTCCCTTTTTACAGTAAAAAAATCCCTTTCAAGGGTTTAAATTTTAAGAAACTTTCTTTCCCAAGCCCGTAGGGGATGCCCCCTTTTTTTCAAATACAGCCCCTGTGTATAAAAAAATTTTTTGGGGAAGAGATCTCAAAATTGTTTCTTTGATTTTATTTAAACATATTATTAGGGCCCCCCCCGAACCCTTTTTTTTTTTCTCTAAAAAAAAAATAACCCAAAACCCCTTTTGGCCTAACCCTTTCGGGGGAAACTGAAAAGCCCCACCCAGTCCTTTTATTATTTTTTTTTGGGCCCGGCCCTTTGTACCTTTTTCAAGCTCTAAAATTTCCCCTTTTCCCTGTGCATGGTGCCCAAAACTGAACACAATTTTTCCATGTGTAAACCCAAACCCAGTACCTTTGTATAAGGGGAGAATAAGGGCCTCACTGTCCTCTTTTCCCCCTTTTAATGCCCCCCAATAAAATTCCCCATTTGCTTTGGCTGCTGCTGCCTAAAACATTTCCCCTGCTAAAAATTAAGTTTACTGTCCCCCCAGGATTCCCAACCCTTTTCTCCAGGGCCCATTTTTTAAACCCCATTTGTTTTTTTCCTTTTAACATGAAATTTAAAGTAAGGGGATTTCTCTTCCCCATTTCCCCAAAACCTTGCTTTTATCATTTTTTAAAAACCTCTTTCTGCCTTTTTCCCTGCCCAGGCCTTTCCAATTTAAATTCCAAACCCCTTTGTAATACATATTATCCTCTATTTTTTGTTAAATTACTTTAAAGAGCTTAGTACCCGCCCTGCAAAGAGGGGAAAATATTTTACTGGGGTTTTATTCCCCAGGGGTTAAGATCTTTAAAATGAAAAAAGGTAAAGGGGGATAGGCCCCAAATACGGGACCCTTGGGTGGTACCCCCTAGAAAAACAGCGAATCCATCGAAAAATAGTACCAAAAAATTTAAAAAACCCCCCCTTTGTTTTTCTCTAAAGTGAGCCGGGTTTATTTAAACCCACTTTCCCCACATTTTTCCCCCAGTCCAAGCATTCTCATTTTATTTTACCAACCCTTTTTATGGGGGGGCCGGGGTACCCAAATTTGTTTTTGGGAAAAATTTCCTAGATATAATGACACCCAGGGGCCCCTCACCCCGACCCAAACGTCTAGCATTTAAACTTTCCCTCATAGAACCCCTGATGAGATTGGCCCCTGACGGGACCAAATCCCTTCTTTAAACCCATGCGGGGAACGCTTTTATCATTTTATTTTCAGTGAGATACCCCCGGGATAAAAGGGTAAAAAGAAAACTTGGGGGAAAAAATTTTTAAAAAAAAAAAAAAAAAACCAACAGAGGTTAAGCTTACGGGCCATTTTTAGTTTCCCTTTGGATCACTTTTTTCCCCCCTTTTTTTAAAATATTGGAACCATTTTTTGTTTTATGCCCCCAACCCTTTGGGGGAAACATCCCCCCCTTTTATTAGACAGCCCCATTAAAATTAAAAATAGGGGCCTTATCAAAATGAAATAAACTTAACTCTTTTTAGGAAAAACCGGGGGTTGTATCCCATCTGGCCTGGGGATTTGCCCTATTTTTTAAATTACCCTTGCTTTTATTTAAATTTGCATTTCCCTTTTTTTTCCCTTAAAAATGCCCGCCTTTTTCCCTTACCTCCCTCCCCCTTTTTTGTTTTTTTTTTCTCTTTTTTTTCCTCCTCCCTTTCAGTTTCCCTTTTCCTCCCTTTCCCCCCCCCCCTCTTTCTAAAAAAAAATTTTCTTTTTCCCAAACCCAGATGGTTACCCGGGTCCTATTTTAAGGGCCTTAGGTTTTTAATCCGGGCCAATAGGTCCTAGAAAGATATCGCTAAATATTGGGATTTTACTGTAATTTTTTGGGGGCCTTTTAAAATCCGTTCCCCCCAAGGGGGCCCCCGGGCTCCCTAAAACTGTTACCGGCTTTTTGGGTTTTTAAAAATTTTACCAGGGGTTTCCCTTATTGGTTTTTGGGTTTGGTTTTTGGGGAACCCCAAAAACTTTCTTACAATTGTTGGAAAAACGAAGTAGGGTGGGATCGGGTTTTGTTGGGGTTTTTTACGGGTCACCCATCCTGTTGTATCCCCTTGTAAGGGCCTTTACCTATTTGTCAATACTTTTGGTGTCGTCCAAAAGAAATTTACAACGCCCTTTGGGAAACCCTTCCGGGTTCTTCAATTGTCCCCCCCAAATTTTTTCCCCGGTACACAAGGGCCGAACAGCAAGATTTTCTTTAACAAACTTTGGAAGTTTGGGGGGCCCCAAAAAAATGCCCCCGCATCAAGAGAGCTTTAGTTTTTTAAATTACTTTGAAATCGAAAAAGTGTGCATAGTAGGGGTTCCAAAGAGAACCCACATGATTCCCGAAAAGGGGCTACCGCGCTGGGCCCACGTTTTTTGGGGGGTGGGCATATCATTCAACTTTTACAAATTGTGCAGGGGGTTTTCTTTCTCATCAGCCGGGCAGTACACTTTAATATCACAAAGAGCAATAATAGACACGGACGGCAGATTATGTAGTTCTAATATGCCATTTATTTCACGCCCCTTTCATTATCATAGGTGTCTATGTCCCACCCCCTTATTCTTCTGTGATAGTTAGGGAACTTTTTAGGGATTATAGCCACATACCCATCAAAGCCTAGTATTTGGTTGGGCGACTTCAACTGCAATTGGGATAAACATTTGGACAGAATGGTGCAAGACGGCTCCTCCCCGGTAAATCCTGGCACCTCGCCCCTTCAGTCACTTCTAACTGACTTTAACATCAGGGATGCATGGCGCACCTATCATCCAGTAACTCGTACATACTCCTGTTTTATCCCCCAATTTAATCGCGTATAGACCTCATGCTGATACAAGCGTCTCTGCTCCCGACTGTCGCCTCAGTGAGGTATCTTGCTAGATCTGTCTCAGACCATGCGCCTGGCTTGTTGACTCTCCAGCTGGACAACATACCCCCTAGAAGCAAATGGCGTCTAAATCCGGTCTGGCTGACAATCCTCCCTCCAGCGCCCTACTTTCTTGACAAATGGCAGGCATATTTTAGTGAAAATTCGGGATCAGTGTCAGTTGGGATAACTTGGGATGTGTTTAAAGCAGTTGGTAGGGGAGTTATGACTACAGCAATTAATGACCTTAAGAAAGGGCTGGCGCACCAGGAGCTGCAGTTGGCCAGGGATGTCTCGGAGGCAGAATTGCGCTACACAAGGGACCCTTCTAATGTCCACATGGATGAGTGGTGTGTAAAGTCAGACTTTATCACACATGTTTGTACTCTAAGGCCCAGAAAAAGGCCTTCTTTAGCAAGCAATCTTATTTTGAGCATGGGGAAAAATGTGGGAGGCTTTTGGCTTGTATGGCCCGAGGCACTAACGTACCCCCTGTAATTCCCGAACTGGCTCTCCCAGACAGGACACGGACTCGCGACCCCCTGGCCATCCTTGACAACTTCCGCATATACTATCTGAATCTATACTCTTCTCATATATCAGCCACATCCTCAGAGATTAAATCATATTTGTCTGCCCTTTATCTTCCGCCCTTGTATCCAGTAGCTCTTCTGGACAGCCCTCTTTCTGATCAGGAGATAATAGACTCTATCAAGTCTTTTCAACACTCCAATTCCACAGAGAGTGATGGTCTCCCCATTGAATTCTACAGGGAATACGCTGCCGTCCTTGCTCCACAGTTGTTGGAGGTCTATCAAACTGCCCTTCAGGATGGGTTTTTGCCTGTATCTATGTGTGAGGCAATAGTGGTTGTTCTTCCCAAACCCGGTAAGGACCCCCTGCAAATGGCGACTCTCCGCCCATTTCACTTCTGCAAACAGACATCAAGATATGAGCTAAATCACTTGCCAGACGACTAAACAATGTTATCCTGTCTATAATACACCCAGACCAAACGGGCTTTATGCCCGGGAAGTCAATCGCCCTGAACTTGAGACGCCTGTACACTAATTTACAGGCGGTTCATGATGAGGTTGGCTCCAGGATTGTTGTCTCTCTGGATGCGGCCAAGGCCTTCGATTCTGTTGAATGGTCATATTTGGGTTCTTACCTTGGAGGGGTTTGACTTTGGCCCAACCTTTATAAATTGGGTGAAACTCTGTACTTTAATCCTAGCTCCAGGGTGACTGTTAATGGTGGGTTTCTGCCCCTTTCCCCTATGTAGGGGGACTAGGCAGGGTTGCCCCATCCCCCCTGCTTTTTGCTTTGGCAGTGGAACCTCTGGCAATTAGAATTAGGGCCCACGCTGAGATCATAGGCCTAGCACGTCCCCCTATATGCAAAAAAATTCAGTCTATATGCAGATGATACTCTACTATATTTGTCGGACCCGCGAGAGTCACTACATACTACCCTAGTAGTCATTAAGGAATTCGGGGCTCTTTCTGGGCTAACGATAAACTAGTCCAAATCTAATATTCTCCCGATGGACATCTCTGTTCCCACAGAGAGCGCAGTCGCCTCCCCGCTGGCTTGGACATCCAGTATAACTTACCTAGGGTTGCGAGTATCTAGATCCGCTCAAGAGTTTGAAACCTTGAACCTTACCCCCCTTATTACATATCTACAGGCCAGGGTAAATAGGTGGGTCAAACTTAGGTTGTCCACTGCGGCCCGGATTAGTTTGGTAAAAATGCTTCTCCTGACGAAAATCTTATACTCTTCAACAGGCCCCGGTGTACTTACCTACCCGATTGTTGGATAGGATTAGAGGCACATTACTTTCCTTTGTGTGGCAGGGACGGCGGCACCGCATAGCAGCTAGACATTTAACAGCCCCATGGGACGAGGGGGGAGCCGCTTTTCCAGATATTCAAGCTTATTATTTAGCTAGTCAGTTGGCTCATCTTGCCAGATGGGGTTCCGAGGAGGAGCTGCGGGTCCAAACACTAATCATTTCCCCCTTTAACCGTAAATACCTCCACCCTTTTAACCTACTGTTTTATGAAATAACTTGCTCTGGGGGCAATCTGGGTGATCATCCAATTCTATGGGAGGCGCTTCTTGTCTGGAGGAAGGTGCGCACGCTATACTACACAGAGGGTTTTGATCAATACTCCTCACTTTAGTATAACAGAGCTTTACCGGGCCTGTTTAGTATATCCCACGAGTTGGGATGGAACGCTAGGGGTATCTGGCACTTATCCCAAATCTGCTCCACCTCAGGTATTAAACCATACCCAGAGTTGCAGGAGGAATTTAATTTACCGCCTTTGCAAATCTTCCCCTACCTGAGGATTAAGCATGCCATCACTTCCCAGTTTGGTCAGTCCGCTATGACTTTTAATCAGTTCCCAGTCCCACGTATGCTTCTCTCCCCACCCTCCAAACATGTTGTATCCTGTTTCTATGCTCTTCTTTCACCCAAGGTCAGGGAGGGGGGTCTGGATGTTCTTCGACAAAGATGGGAGACCGACATGGGTCCTCTGACAGACGAGACCTGGGAATTGTGTTTATCTTCACCTAGACATGTGTCCTCAAACTACAATGACAGATTGACGCAGCTGTATATTCTCCACAGGTCATATTATTCCACCTCTAGACTTAGTAAATTTCGAACTGGGTACGCAGACGAATGCCCAAAATGCCGCCTGACTTCTGGCACCTTTTTCCACCTCCTTTGATCATGTCCCAGGGTGTTGGGATTCTGGGCTCAGGTTGTCAGATTTCTAAACGATGCGATGGGGTGCCCGGTTCCACTCACTCCTATGGTCTGTCTATTCGGACCAGAACCCGAATGTCTTGACTCGAGATACCAGCACTCGTTTGTGGTGGAATCGCTTTTCTTTGTTAGAAAGGCTATTGCTAAATCCTGGTTGGCCTCTAGACCTCCCTCGATAGGGGAATGAAAAGGATCAATCAATAGTGCCCTACCGCACCAAAAATGGCTGTTTCGACATAGAAACTGCCCGAGCAAGTTTGACAGAATTTGGGGTGGTTGGATGAATGCCACTGGCACGTTGCGAGGTTTGTCGGCCTTGTCATACGAAGGTCCTCCCAGCCCTTAGCAAAGTTTAGTGGCTTAATAATTTTAGTAACGCTCAGCAGATCCTGTGAGGAATTCTCAGTGGTCCTTTATACAGGTTGTGGTCCCCCAACATTTGTCTCCATGCGCACGGAGCCAATTTAATGGCTGACTGTTTTCTCATATATATTTCTTTATTGTGGTTTATTACACAGACGCACCAATAACGATGCTACTCATTATCTACTGTTTTTTTTAGTTGATGGCTGACTGTTCGCTCCTGCATGTTGCAGGGTTTTTAATGTTTGTTTCCTCCTGTATTGTTATCGGGGTTTTGTACCACTTTGATTTACATCTCATTACATTCTTGACAAATGTACAGGGATTTACCGATGTCAATGTCACAGTTCGTATATTTGCTATTTTGATATTGTATATTTACATGCAGATGTATGATTTGTACTATGCTCCATTGTTTTGTTTTTTTTTCTTTATGTGCATATATACCTGACAATTTCTCTCAATAAATTTTACTTGTTGATTAAAAAAAAAACAAAAAAAAAAACACCTGGGTCAAATGGGGAGGAGTGCTCGTCCAAATAAAAAAGTAAAGATTATATAGCTTATGCTAGGAGGGGAGAGAGATTTTTGGACCGCACATCCTCACAACATACGTTGATCTAATGCTTCTCAGCCAAAAATTTTTACAAAAATTAACAGGAGGTTCTTAGTATACTTTTTGATCAAAACATATAAGCCCACTTGCCACTTCACGGTGACCTCTTTAAAGTGGGTCCCTACACTAATGGATATAGCACTGCATGGCGGCCATCGCTGCAGCAATAACCACACAAGCAAGGGGCACAACCCAGTGGTCCGCAGCACCGCTGCTGCCAGGCCTAGCCCCCTGGCTCTGGGCTGCACCACCCCACAAGCATAGCATAACAGCAGCAATGGCCGCCACACAACCCCAACACCAAAAAAGGAAAGGCTGACACAGCTTACCTCTCCTGGGCTCCCTGCAAGCAGACTGAAAAGAGCAGGGCATTAACCCTTATACATACTACTGCTAATTAAAACACCAGGTCCAAATGGGGAGGAGTGCTGATATGTGTGTGGCTTTTGCTGTGGACGCCATGCAGTGCTGCCCCCATTTAGTGTAGGGACCCACTTTAAAGAGGTCGCCGTGAAGTGGCAAGTGGGCCTATAAGTTTTGATCAAAAAGTATACTAAGAACCCCCTGTTCATTTTTGTAAAATTTTGCTGAGAAGCATTATTAGAGCAATGCATGTTGTGAGGATGTGTGGTCCATGCCTCTCCCTGTTAGATTTGAATATACATGTCTATCTTTTTGCACAGGTGTTTTTAATTAGCAGTAGTGTGCATAAGGGTTAATGCCCTTTTTCTTTCAGTCTGCTTGCAGGGAGCCCAGGAGAGGTAAGCAGTGTCAACCTTTCCTTTTTTTTGTGACGGTGCTGTATGGCGGCCATTGCTGCTGTGATGCTGTGCAGATGTGGTGGTGCAGCCCAGAGCCAGGGGGCTAGCTTCTCGCATCATTAGATACAATGTGGTCCTGAAAAGTTTGCAAGTTTGTGATTGGGCGAGGTTAGAGGCATGTCTTGGTGTAATGTCATGTGATGGGGCGAGGTTAGAGGCATGTATTGCAATATCTATTTAATTATACTGCTTTGTTGAATGGTATGTGTAGATTTCACCATAGCTCTGTCTTCAATAATTACCCTGTATTTATTTGTGTAGCCATTCATCCCAGTTATTCCCCTGGAAATCTGTTCTCTATGCCAGCCCATTTGTAACTCCACCCATTAACAACACCTGGGTTCACTGATGACATCAATGAACTCCATATAACACAGTATAAGTTAGAGAGCTTAGGTCAATTTTGAACATTTGTCAATTTGCCATCTATAGAAGTGCTATATTTGGAAGTGATAGATTTGAAAGTGATATTATTTTAAGAAATATGATAAAAGAGGCCAGAAGGGGGCCAGGAGGATCACTTTTTATGTGTGTAACTGGTCTCTTTTAAAATAAACCTTATTCACTATGCTCACTACTGCAATCTACCTTGCAGCCATCTGCCTCCTCTCCTACCAACCAGTCTCGCCCCCTGAGTATCTTATCCATATCAGCGCCTCTCTCCTCCTCTTACCCATGTATACATCGCACACACTATTTTCCCTTTTCAACTACCCAAAACTACCTTCTGCACAAATGCTGCTCGTACACATCACTGATCATCTGCTGTCACTGTTCATTCTCCTGCTTCTCGCTGCAATTGACATTTCTCCTAACCCAGCCCACCCTCCTTTACTGCTCATCCCACCTCTTCCTCTGCCTCCTATAGAAACACTGCTAACCTGCTTGCTAATCGTTGTACGTATTTTCCTGCCTCTTTTAAGTGTGTGGAACTCCCAATCCGTCTGTAACAAACTCAGTGTTCATGACCTGTTCCTCTCTAGCTCCCTCAACATGCTAGTTCTCACAGAAACATGACCCCAGCAATCTGACACTGCTTCCCTTGCTGCTCTCACCTACGGCAGCCAAGCCACACGCCCCGACCAGAACACACGCAGGGAGTAGGAGTCGCCATCCTTCTCTCTCCATACTGCCCTTATCAGGTCATTCCTCCTGCACCCTCACTCACTTTTCCTTCCTTTGAGGTCCACACCCTCAGACTCTTTCGGCCATGTTCCCTCAGATTCATGGTTGTGTACAGACCCCCCAGCTCACCCCGCCATTTTCTGGATCATTTTGTTGCCTAGCTTTCTCACTTCCTCTCTACTGAAATACCCACACTAATCATGGGTGATATCAACATCCCCATTGAGAACCTCATGACTCCTTCCGCTTTTATATATAGATGTACGGTCTGGGGGGTAGGTTCATCCACTTTTCATGTAAACCACTCAATATTTATTAAACAAGGCTGGACCATTGTGTAAACCTAGCACTTCTCACCCTTCGTCTCACCCATACCATCTAACAGATTGTAAGCTCTCACAAGCAGGGCTCTCACACCCAGTGTCTCATCTATTAGTAGCTTTGTCTGTCTGTCTTGTCTGTAATTTTACACTCTAAATTGTAAAGTGCTGCAGAATATGTTGGCACCATATAAAGATTATTATTATTGTGTGTGCTGTGCTCTAGAATTTATCAGCACACCGATTATTTCTGAAGCTCTAGATTCTGTGTTTCTAAGAGTGAGAAGTTTACTGCAATTCTCCAATACGGACTGTATCACCCAACAAGGACTGAATTACTGTGAGAAGAAATTTTAACAAAGGAACAATATATCTAATATACATATTTATTGCATATTAGTATGTCTTAATACTGGTAAAGGACTTTGTAGCAGGATTGCGGCGCTACATAGCCAGCGGGTGTTAGCTGCTAATCGCCATCCCGCGCTGTTTAACCTCTTAGACGTGTCAGCAAAGATGGCTGCAACATCAAAAGCAATGGAAAATGGAAACGCGCACTGTCCCTCACTATGATCAGTGACCATGCGGCGAAATCACAGGGCCCAGAAAACTTAATTTGTAAATATTTCCATCGCCGCCATATTTTCTTCACCTAGGCAGGAACTAATAAAACCGCCGTCTTTTGTACATCTTAATGTATTGTATTACATTGCATTAGGCTGTATAAGCGATCGCACCCCCTACTGGTGAAGCACTCTAGAGGGACTCAAAGTCACAGTAAAATAAAAATATTTTGAAGTGTAAAAAACAAAATAAAAAAGTTTAAAGTTCAAATCACCCCCTTTCGCTATTTTGCAAATTAAACAAATAAAATAGTAAAAAAGCTCCCCATATTTGGTGTTGCCGCATCTGAAAAAATCCGATCTATTAAAATATAACATAATTTATCCCGGAAGCCGAAAGCTGGAGAAGAAAAAAATTCCCAACGCCAATATTGTGTTTTTTGGTTATTTCACGTCCAATAAAAATTGGACTAAAATTAATCGAAAAAGTCACCTGTATTCCAAACTGGTAGCAATAAAAAGTACAAAAAAAATGCGCCTCACTCAAGTCCATAGGTATTAGTAAAAAAAAAGGTTAAGGTACCAAAACATTTTGAAAACTGTACATGTTTGATTTTGCCAGATTCGTATCAACCTGTAGAATAGAGAGAACGCATAATATATACCGAAGATTGAACACCATAAAGCAAGACTCCTGCAAACATGTGGCCACATGTATGAAACGGTTTGGTCTAAAACTCACTTTTTTTCCCATAGAAATCTATGGAGAAAAAAGTGAGTTTTAGACCAAAACCGTCTCATACATGTGGCCAATGGTGCAAGTACATTGTTTTCCCATTTTGCCTCACTTAGAATTTTTTTGCGGTTTCCCAGTTTATTGTACGGTAATATGAATGCCATTATTAGAAAGTCCATCTTGTCCCGCAAAATAAAAGCCCTCATATGTCTATGTCGGTGGCTCCATCAGGAAGGGATTAATAATAAACATTTTCCACATTCTGCGCAACTTCTCGCTTAGGGAACATTACACTTTCTTTCCTGTGTGAATTCTCTTGTGTCTCTCTAAATGTGCTTTAACAGTAAAAGCTTTCCCACATTCTGAACATAAATAAGGTTTCTCTCCTGTGTGAATTCTGTTATGTATAACAAGTTTCGATTTATCTTTAAAAGCTTTCCCACATTCTGAACATAAATAAGGTTTCTCTCCTGTGTGAATTCTTTTGTGTGCAATTAGATTTGCTGTCTTTGTAAAAGATTTCCCACATTCTGAACATGAAAAAGGCTTCTCTCCTGTGTGAATTCTCTTATGTTTAACCAGACTTGATTTCTCCGTAAAAGATTTCCCACATTCTGAACAAGAAAAAGGCGTCTCCCCCGTGTGAATTCTCTCGTGTGCAATTAGATTTGATTTCTTTGTAAAAGATTTTTCACATTCTGAACATGAAAAGTGCTTCTCCCCAGTGTGAATTCTCTCATGTTAACAAAGAGTTTTTGTCTAAAAAGATTTTTCTACATTCTAAAACATGAAAAAGGCTTCCCCGTGTAAATTTTCCTCATGATAAAAATTTTAAATTTCCCTGAAAAAGATTTCCCAATTCGAACTAATTTTTAGCTTCTTCTTGTGTGACTTCTCATTGTGAAAATTAATTTTTGATTTTTTTTGTAAAATTTTTTCCCACATTCTGAACATGAATATGGTCCTCCCCGGTGTAAATTCTTCTTGAGAAAAAGGTTTTGAGCGGCTTGTAAAACTTTACCATTTTGACCACATGGAAACCTTTTTCCCTTTTTTGGCTTGTACTCGGGGAAAACCACTGGGGTGGTCGGGGAGACGGTTCCTTTTTGGGGGATTTTTACAGTTTGTCCAGACGTCCTAAATGTACATTCAGGGTTGGGTTTTCCCCTGAAGATGCTGCAGTTATCTTCTTTCTACTTTATAACTTAGTGAGGAATGCAGTTTTCCTTCAGAGATTTTAGGGAAAGTTTTTTTAAAAATTTTAAAAAATGTTTTAAGATTTTTTTTTTCAACCAAAAAAGAAAACTTTTTAAACATTGTTTTAGGCGAAAAACCCTGCGTTTTATTACGTTTTTTTTGGGCAAACCAGAGATGGATCCAGCGGACCATTAAAAAGACCACTCCTATTCCGGGTCCTGTAGCTCATGCAGGAATTCCCTGTGGCGCGCTGGCTTGCTAGGTATGTAAGGTGTGATAGGTCTGCACACATATCCCTCACTGCTTTTATAACTATAAGAGGTGATTTATGAAGGTTGCAAAAAGGGTTGATTATTGGCTTTCACATTTTGTGATCTGTTGGTGGCTGCTGTGGTGAAAGTGTATATGATTGGGGAAAAAAAGGTGGACGGCGGCTTTCCCCACGCCAATTTAGGTCCATCGGCTATTAAGGTCCTTGAAGTCGGAGAGACGTACTACATAGGAGCAGCTCACCTCACCAAGGGGGGTGGCCGAACGTGGGTCTAACACAACACCAAACACTCAAGCATATTGGACCCCGGAGAAAACAGATGTTACTGCACATCTGCTAACCCTACTGTGTATGGGCCCGGGGAGGAAGGGGGGCCTAAAATGTTCACTGACCCAACCCTTTTTTTTAACCCTACCCGGGTGTTGTTTCCCCCCAGGGCAAAATGATTACCCCCCAACCCCTACGGAAAATTTTTGCCCCTCTGCTAACTCTACTGTGGGGGGCCCCGGGACAGACGGATGTCCTGCACCTCTGCTAACCTACGTTATGGCGTCCCGGCAGACGGTTTCATTTGCACCTCTGCAACCCTACTGTGTTGGGGCCCGAAGCAAGGGAGTCACTCTGCAAACCCCCCTTGTATTGGGCCCTGCAGCAGACGGTATCACGCACCTCTGCTCCCTTAATTGGGTAGGGGCCCTGGAGCAGACAGATGTCACTGCACCTTGCAAACCCTACTGTTAGGGGGCCCGGGAGAAGACGGATGTACGGCCCTCTGAAAACCCTGATTTATGGGGCCCCAGAGGAAGAAAACCGCACCCGCTAACCTTATTTTTATGGAGCCCGGGCAGCAGATTTTACAGCACCTGCAAACCCTAGGGGTAGGGGCCCCCAAAAGCAGGGAACACTCCACCTCTGCAACCCCCTGGAAGGGGGCCCGGAGAAGGGATGTCACTGCACCCTGCTCCCCTATGTGTTTGGGCCCCGAGCAGAGGAAACCCTGCCCCATCTTAACCCTACTGTGTATTGGGCCCGGAAGAGGGATGTAAATGCCCCTCTGCAAACCCCTACTGTGTAGGGGGCCCCCGACAGACAGATGCACCTCTGAAACCCCTACTGTTTTTGGGCCCGGCAAGGTTTTTCACTGCACCTTGCTAACCCTACTTGTATGGGGCCCGGAGAAGACAAATGTCCCTCACCTTGAAACCCCTCTGGTATGGGGCCCAAAAGCAGACATGACCCCTTTTAACCCTATGTGATTTGGGCCCCACAGAGAAACCACTGCACCCTCAACCTTTTACTTTTGTATGGGCCCTGGACAGACAATGTCACTGCACTCTGTACCCTACGTGTTGGGGCCCCACAGAATTCACTGCACCTCTGTCCCCCACTTTTATGGGCCCCGGAAAAGACGGATGTCACTGCCCCTTGCAAACCCCTATTGTAGGGGGCCCCGAGAAGCGTGTCACTGCCCCTCTGCAACCCTATTGTATGGGCCCCGGAAAGCAGAGATGCACCTCTGCTAACCCTAATTGTATGGGCCCCAACAGAAGGATATCCTGCACCCTGCAACCTACTTTTAGGGGGGAAAGCCCGGAGCAGCCCCCAAGGGGTAAAACGGCCACCTTGCTAACCCTATGCGTAGGGGGCCCGGGAAAGCCATGTCATGCTCTTGCTAACCTATGTTTGGGGCCCCAGACAGGGATATCACTGCACCTTGCTAACCCCCTGTGTAGGGGGCCCCCGGGATCAGAGGGAGGTACTGCACCTCTGCAACCCTACTGTGTAGGCGCCCGGGAGCGAGGATGTCACGGGAACCTCTCTAACATACGTGTATGGGGCCCCGGGAGAAGCGGAGTAACCCTGCCCTCTGCTAACCCTATTTGGGTTGGCCCCCCGAAGCAGACGGATGTCACCTCTGCAAACCCCTATGGTTTTGGGGGCCCTGCCAGACAATATCACTCCCACCTCTGCTAACCTTTATTTTGTATGGACCCTGGAGCAGAAAATTTGTCACTGCACCGCAAACCCCCTACTGTGTATGGGGCCCGGGAGAAGACGGATGTCACTGCACCTCTGCTAACCCCTGTATTATGGGGGCCCAAGACAAAGGAATCCGCACCTCTGAAAAACCCTGTGATGGACCCCGGATCAGAGGATGTCACCTTGCTAACCCTACTGTGTATTGGCCCTGGGAACGTTTTCACGACCTTAACCTTACTTTGTATGGAGCCCGGAGCAAAATTCACTGCACCTTGAAACGCCACTATTAGGGGCCCTGGAGAAGGCGGATGTCCCGCAACCTCTGCTAACCCATGGATGGGCCCAGAGCAAGGGAAACACTGACCTTGCAACCCTACTGTGTAGGGACCCCCGGAACTGGGATGTCACTGCACCCTGCTAATCCCTACTGTGTATGGGGCCCCGGACCAACGGATTCACGTACTTTGCAACCCCCACTTGTAGGGGCCCAGAGAAATTGATTCACCAACCCCTCAAATAACCAAGCTAAAACAGCAGGAAAAGTTTTTTTTCCCGGGTACTATTAAAATTAACCCCCGTGTTTGGGAAAAATTTTTTCTGAGAGTCACGTTTTTTGCTTCAGGGAAAAAAGGGACTTTGGTTTTTCGGTGAAAACAAGAATAAAAACATGAACCTTTGTGGAAAAAACAACTGGTGGTGGCAGCGTTAGGGTCGGGGGAAGGTTTTTTTTTGGGGTGTGTACGGGGCATTCTTTCGTGAAAGGGTTTTCCCACACAATTTGAGTATGAATCCATCCTTGTAATCATGAAAACCATAACATGTGATTGTCTCCCGGGGAAATCTTCCCCCAAGACAATGGATATGTCAAGGCTAGAAAGCTGACTGGTTGAAAGAGAGGACCAATATTTTCCCCGTCTACCCTGGCCCTTAACCCCCAGACCCAATTGAACAGGTGGGGCCCCTGGTGGTGTTTTTGGTTCTAGGACTGTCCAGCATTTGGGATGCAGTCGGCCCCCGATTTTTTGAAATTTCAGGCCCTTTGGGGATCTTCGCCGCCTGTCTCCGCTGTCTGTGCTGCCACAACGGTCTCGCGGGAGAAAATGATGGAATTCATGGGGTATTTTCATTACTTTACTCCTTACGTGGCTCAAAAATCTCATGAGAACCTCCTGTGTGACTGCACCCTTTATAAATTTGTAAACGCTTCGTATCGGTGCAAAGTCCGGGATTCTGCTCTACACCACCATGATTTTATCACATAAACCTGGACGGAAAGATTCTGAGACAAAACCTTGTTACAACGGGTCGTCCCTCCCCAAACTCCCCCTTCAATCCCCAATGGGGCAGACTTTAATACAAGTGGACCCATCTGGTTTGTGACAATCTCAAAGGCTATAACCAGATCACATGAGGGAAAGTGCACATCTCCAGCTGAACTTGGGCGGGACGATGAGGGCTTCGGCCAAAGGGTGCATCACCCGTCTCCATTTAAGAGCATCCCTTTGGATGTGGGGGAATAACAGAGCAGGTTTTTCCCGCAGAATCTGTAATAAAGGTTTTCCCGGAAACCCTTGGTTATCCAATTCTCTGAATTCGGCTTTTCTAGGGGGAAGGGGCCCCAAGAAGTACCCCTGAGAGCAATCCCGACTCCCGCCCCAAAAAAACACGATAACTGTCCATAATATATAGAAGAGAATCACTTCTTCTCAGTCCTCTCTATTTACACAAATCTAATCACAAATTCTGACCTTAAGGATAAATGGATTTTCCTTTTTGTCTCCAGAACTCTTTATGGCCCCCCGGGCTGTGGGCCAAAGTCATACTTACAACCCTTCCGGTTGGGGCAGGTTCTGCAATGGGGGTCCTCTCCCCCCCCCCAAAGGGGTCACAAAACCCCCCCCATGAAAACTGCCGGGGGTTCTCTAGAGAGAACGGCATAGACCCCGCCTGAAACCACCGGCGCAATGAAGCTTTCCCTATGTAGTAGCTTCAGACACAGAAAAAGTGCTGGAGGAGGGGCAGTTTATGGGAGCCCCGCGCCCGCTCCCTCTCCCCCAAAGCGAGCGTGGAGATTCCCGATCCGCACAAAAAGGCAAGTTCCGGGGGGGGGGGAGTTCAATTTTTGAGAGTGGGGAGAGGGGACTTGTGTAGGGAGGTTTTGTGGTGGGTGGGGGGGCATTTGTTTAGAGGGTTTTTTGGGGGCGTGTGTTGGAGGAAATTCTTGGGGGGGGCTTGTGTGTGTTTTTGTGGGCTAATTTGTTGGGGCGTGGGGGGGGGGCGGTTTTTAATTTTATTTTTTTGGGGACGTTATGGGTTACTTGGGGTGTGTGGTGGGGATACTGTGTGTGGGGCACTTGTGTATGTGTGCGGGGATACTTGTGTGTGTGTGGGGGGGGTACTTGGGGGCACTTGTGTGTGTGCGGGGGTGAGTATTTGTGTGTGGGAGGTATTTGTATGTATGTGTGTGTAGTGGGGGGTACTCGTGAGCATGTGCAGGGGATAGTATTTGTGTGGGGGAGGTACTTGTGTGTATGTGTGTGTAGTGGGGGGGTACTTGTGAGCATGTGCGGGGGATACTTGCGGGTATTTTGGGGGGGGTACTTGTATGTGTGTGGTGGAGGTACTTGTGTGTGTGTGTTAGGTGTGAGGGATACTTGTATGTGTGTGTGTGGAGGAGGGGGGTGTGGGGGGGAATTGTGTCGTGTGGGGTACGTTATTGGGTGTGGGTTACTTGTGCGCGTGTGGTGAGGATACTGTGTGTGGGGTACTTGTGTGTGGGGAGGTACTATGTGTGTGGGAAGTACTTGTGTGTGTGGGGATTCTTTTGTGCATGTGTTGGAGGGGTACTTGGGGGGCACTTGTGTGTGTGCTGGGGGGGTATTTGTGTGTGGGAGGTACTTGTGTGCATGTGTGTATGGTGGGGCGGTACTTGTGTGTATGTGTGTGTGGTGGGGGGTACTTATGTGTGTGGTGGGTACTTGTGAGCATGTGCGTGGGATACTTGCGGGTACTTGTGTGTGTGTGGGGGGAGGTACTTGTATGTGTGTAGTGGGGGGTAGTTTTGTGTGTATGTGCGTGGGGTAATTATGTGTGTGCGTGGGTGGGAGGGGGCTGTAATTGTGTGTAAGGGTACTTTTGTGTGGGGGTTACTTGTGCGTGTGTGGTGGGGAGACTGTGTGTGGGGTACTTGTGTATGTGTGTGTGTACAGGAATACTTGTGTTTGGGGGGATACTTGTGTGTGGTAATTGTGTGAATGTGGTGAAAGGAGAGATGAGTGTGTAATTGTGTGTTTGGGGGAGGGGTGTGAGAGGCCCTATTTAACCATTTTATTAAAGAAATCAATCCAACGTTGGTCTGACATAATCCAATGATTTTCTGGGGGTGCAGGGTACGGGGTTCAACCTGTGAAATATGATTCTGGGAGGACAGTCTGCGGCCACAGCACAATCTAAGAGTACCCTGGTGTCTACCACTATATGGTCACTGTATGGAGATAATATACAATCTGCAGAGCCTGTGTACATTGATGTCTACCACTATGTGGTAATTGTATTGAGATAACATACAGTCTGCAGAGCCTGTGTACACTTGTATCTACCACTATATGGTCACTGCATTGAGGTAATATTCAGTCTGCAGAGTCTGTGTACACTGGTGTCTACCACTATACAATCACTGTATGGAGGTATTATACAGTCTTTTGAGCCTGTGCACACTGATACCTACCATTATATGGTCACTGTATGGAGGTAATATAAAGTCTGTAGAGCCTGTGTATACTGGTGTCTACCATTATAAAGTCACTGTATGGAGGTAATATACAGTCTGTAGAGCCTGTGTACACTTGTGTCTACCACTATATAATCAATGTATGAAGGTAATATACAGTCTGTGGAGCCTGCACACACTGGTATCTACCACTATACAATCACTGTATGGTGAAAATATTGGTTGTATTGTAATGATTTAGGTTCAGGCCCAGTTTAACCCTATCTGCCAGCTCTCCTGCAGGCAGAATAGGCTATCCAACAGCCTAAAAAAACCTAATGCCAAAAACCTAAATTAGCTTTCTTCCAGAGCGTTACACAGCGAATTGGAGTATGTGTGACCTCTTGTAAAGGGGGTGTGGCTTGACACAGAGGGTGTGATCATGCAAATTTTTGGAGGTGGCGCATGCAGCGAACCTCAGCTTCAGATCTCCCTGATGACCGCTTTCAAAAGTGGTTGCA
>JAODAL010024683.1:0-60089 GCA_025379985.1 Phyllomedusa bahiana | reverse complement strand
TTTTTTTTTTTTTTTTTTTTTTTTTTTTTTTTTTAGGGGACCAGTTCAGTTCTGACGTGGCTTTAAGGGGCCTCTGTCAGATAATTGTAGAAATGACTTTAAGAAACTACACCCCTTAAAGTACTTAAAACATCATTTAGGAAGCTTATTAACCCATTAGGTGTTTCACAGAAATGAAAGCAAAGTAGAGTGAAATTTTTAAATTTCACTTTCATTTGCAGATTTTCAATTTGTATCCATTATTCACTGGGACACGGTAGATGTAACAAGGGAAATGCAACTCCGCATCAATGTCCCCCCATATCTACCATTTTAATCGATATCCTGTATGTGACCCCAGTGCGCTATTTGGCTCAACCACAGGCCTCAGAGTAGGAGGACACCAACTGAACTTTGGGGTCACCATTTTCATTACGATTTTTTTTAGGCGCCATTTCAGGTTTGCAGACTCTCTGAAACTTAATAAACACCACTAAAACCCCATATTGGAAACTACACCTCTTAGGGAATATATTCATGGGTGTCGTGAGTATATCGATTCGACCCCACAGGTGTTTCACACAATTTTTTTTAGTGTTAGGTTGTGAAAATTTTATTTATTTCCAAGAATCTGCAATTTTAGCTGTAAATGTTTCATTTTTGCAAGGAATCCTGGAGAAGAGCACTCCAAAATTTATTACACAATTACCCTATATGTGGGTGCAAACTGCTGTTTGGCTATTGGAAAGCAGGTTTTGGTGGGTGCCATGTAGCATTTACAAAGCCCCCAAAGTACTAGAACAGGGGAAACCTTCCAGAAGTCGCCCCATTTTGGATTCGGTACCCCTCAGGGATCTCATCTAGGGGTGTATTGTGCATTTTGCGCTCAATGGGCCATGAAAATGAGGGGAAATTATCACAGTTCCACCATTGTGTTTTGGGCTTCATTTTTACAGCGTTCACCGTGTGGTATAATAAACATGAAAACTTTACTATACAGGTCTGTACAATTACAGTCATATACATTTTAGATAGTTTTAGGTTTTATTACTTTTACACTTAGAAATGTGTTTGTAAAAAAAAAAATTACGTTTTTGTTTCGTCATAGTGAGATAGCCATAACTACTTTATTTTTCTGTATATGGAGCTGATTACAGGCTTGTTTTTTGCGGGATGAGTTGAGGTTTTTATCAGTACCATTATGGGTGGCAAATGATGCTTTGATCACTTTTTATCAAGGTTTTTGATAAAATAACCATTACAGTGATACCTAATTTGTTTGCTTTTTTTATGTATTACTGTTTTTACACGATAAACACTATTATTTTATTACAATAAAGAACAGCACATAGCATTACGGCTGTGTACTGCTCTCCTTGCCAACTGTTAATCACTCTGTTTGGCCATGCACCCAGGGCACAGCTGGGCAGTGTGACGTCAGAGACAGCCTGGAAGCTTTCGGGCTGTCAGGGAAGCCATCGGTAGCCAGAATCGCACCACCTAGCTAAGGGGCTAATCGACCGCAGCCAAAGTGAGCTACGGCTATTGGCGATGCAGCATGTGGCCAGCTGTAATATACAGCTTGTCCCATGCTTTGATTAGGTGGGCCCTGCTTGAGAGCCAAGGACATATCCACATGTCCGTTTGCGGGACGTCATTTCCCGCTAGGACGTATGAGTACGCCCATTGTCGGAAGGGGTTGATTAAATGTCTCAGTCAATAGTGGTATTTAAGCGGAGAGAGTGGGGTGCTTCTTCTGTCATAATAGATGGGAGGGCCTTAGAATGGCACCCATTTTTTGTACACCTATTATGTCCTACCAGATGTATTAGAACAGAGATCAAATTATCACATGTCCCTTACTGGGCTTAAAGGGGAAAAAAAAAAAATGTTAAAAAACAAACCATAAAAATAAATAAACCCCCCCCCCCCCCCCCCCCCAAAAAAAAAAAAAATAAACTTGTACATGTGTTCAGCATTTTGCTCCTGTTCCTCTCTTATACCAGTGCTGTAGTCCTCTATCTAGAAAAAGATGGTACAGCCTACATTCCGGTCTATTAATGACTGCCATGTGCAACGTTTATGGCTTAAACAGGGTGTAAGTAATGTGACCTATCAGCAGTCAGTTAGCAGGAGGGTCAAATGGCATCTATGGGTGAACTGAATGATGGAATAATAATTATGGTTATCCCAGAAACTTCTTCACTGTGTGTAGTTACTTGTACAATTGATGTCTCTCTTTTTACTTTAACTCAAAAAAAAAAAATAAAAACGGTTTCGTGTCGGCTACAGGAGCTTATTTACAAGGGGCTCTCGCGCTGGTATCGTGTACCCAAGTTATTGCATTCAATCTACCTGAGCGTGCCAGACTCCTGTTGGAGATGTGGTAATGAAACTGGGACGATGTCACATATCTGGTGGGGGTGCAAGGCACTTCAGCCATTCTGGGAGGAAGTAATAGAAACAATTCAGATAATCACTGGAATAGTACTGCAGAATACACTGGAGGTTCTCTTGCTCTTTATGCTCCCCATGAGTTTGAGAGAACTGAAGGGGACCCTGGTCATCTTCTTACTGGCGGCTGCCAAGTCATTGATCCCCAGGAAATGGCGTTCTACGCAGCCTCCCACTTTGGCTGAATGGTTTAAAGAGATATTTTATCTCCAACGCTTGGAGGAACTGAGAGCAGAGGCCACCCAGACAACAGATCAGTATATGACGAGGTGGAGGGAATGGGTATCATTCACGGGCTCGGACATCTATAGGTCAAGGGATCTGAGGGTTTGATCTTCTAGGCTAGCTACCTAGCAGTACAACTATCTCTTGGCTTCTCATTAAGGGGCTACTTTCTAGGGATTTGATGTTATCTCATTTATCTGTCTATTGAGGGGGTGTGGTGTGCCCGGTCGTCTTGCCCAGCAGCCGTTTTTTTTTTTTTTCTTCTTTCATCTTTTTCATTTGTTTGTTTACCTAATATACTATTTTTTGGTTTTACTAGTTGCTTTACTCGCACTTGATATTAGCAGTAAATAGCTCTTGTCTTGCTCGATTTATCTGACTTGTCAGATGTCTAAACTTACAGGGTCTTATAGTTAACGACGCTCTACCACAATTATATGGCATAGAGTGAGCCATCCTGATACGCGAGTACCATTTTCTTTATGACTTTTTGTGATTCTTAATTAATATGTTTGCTTGTTATGGCTATTCTTTAATATTTCTTTAAGACTGCTTCTTTATATACTGCTGTTATGTGTAAATACATTGTCTTAATAAAGCTTTTTTGAATAAAAAAAAAATAAAAAAATAAAAAATTGGAAGAATGTAGTAGCATCTTCCCCATAGACACTGACAGACATAAGACTCTGTTGGGGGGGTAATCTGGGGGGAAAATTCGCTCCTCCATAACTACTGTTTTCCCGGGTACCAGGGGCACATGACCGTTGGTGGTACATGATAAGAGCAGCTGGGGTATAAATACTGGAGAAGTTTTTGTTCCATACAATATGTTACCGGATACCAGGGGCAATGACCTTGATGTCCCCATAGAATACAGACGCCTGGGGGGTAGTAATACTGGAGAAATTCTGCTCCTCCATACACTACTGTTACTTGGATACCAGGGTCACATGACCTGTGTGGTGATCACATGATAAGACGCTGCTGGAGGTAGTAATACAGGAGAGGTTCTACTCCTCCATACACTAGTGTTACTTGGATACCAGGGTCACATGACCTGTGTGGTGGTCACATGATAAGACGCTGCTGGAAGGTAGTAATACTGGAGAAATTCTGCTCCTCCATACACTACTGTTACCTGGATACCAGGGTACACATGACCTGTGTGGTAGTCACATGAAAGACGCTGCTGAAGGTAGTAATACTGGAGAAATTCTGCTCCTCCATACACTACTGTTACCTGGATACCAGGGTCACATGACCTGTGTGGTGGTCACATAAGAGGCTGCTGGAGGTAGCAATACAGGAGAAGTTCTGCTCCTCCATACACTACTGTTACCGAGTCACCGCTCATTCCACTCGAGTGGTTGGTGCCTCCTGGGTGCTGTGGCGTCATTCTTCGGCTTCCCAGGTTTGCAGGGCTGCGGCCTGGGCTTCAGTTCATACCTTTTTTTTTTTTTTTTTTGAGTTTTATTCAATCTATAGCTTGGCCTGACACAAGCCTCGGCCGTAAGGTGCTTCAGGCAGGGTGTGCTAAATGATTGGCACTGCTGTTTAGTTTTTTCTTTCTAATTTCTTACCCACCCTCTGGGTCTCTTTTGGAAAACCCAAGGTGCCGCGTCTCCCAATGATATTGTCGAGAAATTCAGATTTTGGTCCTTACCGTAAAATCCTTTTCTCGTCTGATTCATTGGGGACTCTGATCCCTCACTGTTTTGGTCTTATTCCTTTTCTGATTCTCATTTTTGGCACTCTTTTCCTGGAATCTGCCTGTTTTTTTCCTTTCTGCTATGACTTTTGAACCAACTGAGTAGCCTGGCGTCAGTAGGAGGCATGTAGTCCGTCCGGGCAGAGCCAGCACGTTTGATTTCCACCTAATGTCAGCCTCCGAGGGCAAAGACCTGTATACCCAAGGTGTTGTATCCTCCATTGATATTGATGAGATAAGGTTTTTACAGTAACAACTGTGAAAGCTCAATGACAGCGAATATGGCTACCTCCTAAAGTCCATATCTGAAATTCAAACGAAACAGGAGGCCCCACGGTGTGTCTGAGGATATGCGATATGTGGTATCTAGAAGAAGCGGAGTGGTTTACTACTTTGGTTGACGATGCAAATAAAAAGAACAGAAAAAACCAAACCCCTCTCTAATAGCAGAACGATATGGAGTGGCTATCATGCATTTCGCAAAATCTTGTAGCTACCTCTATAGGAAGTGTAAAAGGGACCATCTTCGTTTTAGCTTGACTTCCTGAGGAACCAGCCATAGCTGACCAATAAAAGGTGGAAGGAGGTTTTCTTTTTGGGAACTCTCTGTAAGACTCCCGATTTTTTGTTTCATATTTCAGTTTAAATCTTGGTTCCTTCACAACACCTCATAAATTGGGCTTCGTTTCATTTTTTGGTTGCGTCAGTGAAAATCTTTAATCATCACAAATGGCCGTCTGCTCACCAAGAGCTGTAGGAACCAGTGAAGCAGCGGCGCCATTAATCTTCATAGACTCTCGTGCTTCCCTCTTTTTCAAGATCTGTGTAAAAAGAAAACGCTTTGGTTTTTCTCTCAACTCTGTGCTGCCATAATGAATTTCACTTCAGCCCTGAGAGAGAGGGTTGGATTTTATTTTTTTTTTTAAAAACCTTAACTTCATATGTCAGCTCCATTCCAGCTGTCAGGGAATCTCATCCATCCTGATAAGAGTCCATTAAATTATACATCTGCTCTACTAATGTTATGTCTTTTCTGGTAAGAAAAGGAAAAAAAAGAAAGGACCATTGTGGTATTACGGCCTGACGTCGCAGTATGTTCTTGGATGTCTGGTTGTCATAGATACCCAACAACTTTGCTCCGCATTACAGTTTTGATGTCAAAAATTAGCACATCCTCACCTATAGCAACACACAGGCGTCTGTAATTGAGATCTTGGCTTGTCGTAGCCGTAGGTTCTGTGCCTGTCCCTTTCGGATACATGAAAAAACTTTGAGATTCTTAGTTCACACATTTTGATCAAAAACTGCTTAAGCCACCCCCGGTTTACAACGGGATCTCAAGGCGGGTGGTCGTACTCCTATTTTTACCTCTCATTTGAGTCAACAGACCTCCATAATACAGAGAGAAAAAGAAAATAAAGCACCATACTTAAAAGCATACTGCACTGATAGAACAGCCTGTGGTGGTGGGCGGGGTGCAAGAAACCCAACTGGAGGCATCCTTTCATCCCTATATAAATTAAAATCAATATATACCAAATGCAATGTATAGTTCTGCACAAAAAAAATTTCAGATAGCATAAATGCTTCTTTAGAGGTTTCCATGTCTTGTTTGATGGACCTCTATGTGATCTCTATATGGTGGTGTTGTAGGTTATACCTGAGCTGGTGTCCCTTTCGAATGTCTCTTAAAAGGCTTTTTTGAGGTTTAAGTTTACCTTCAGAAGAACATTAACACACACAGATATTTCACTACATTACTTTTTGATTTTGGTGGCAAATGCTATCGGACAGACTGCAGCGCTTTGTTACAGGTCTGTGTGAGCAGAGGGCTAAAATGTAGTGCTTATGGGACCTGGAGTTATGATGTCACGGTTCAGGCCTTGGTCCCTGCCAGGGACTGTCAGCGTGTCCATGTCTGCCATTTCTCTGCGGCCCGTTTCCCCGCTGCTAGTATACTTACCCATCCCAGTTTGTGTCTGGTGGCGGTGCCCGCCAACCCTCTCTCCTGCTTCCTGGCGTCCTGTGTGCGCACTGCCCCCCCCAGGGGGGCATGTGTGGCTCTGCTCTGTTATTTAAGGAACAGTGTCCCAATTACCTGGCCAGTGACCTTTAACCTTCTTGGATATAAGGAATTTCCTGCCCTTGCTCCAGCCTCAGTTCATTGTTCATCAGATCTCCTGACCTTCTCCTGGGTTCTGCTGTTCCAGAGTTAACCCCTGAGATGCCGGTAGTCAGTTAGTGCTGTCCATCAGAGCTCCTGACCAACTGGCTGCCCTTATCTGCTGATCTTGCACCTGTTTATTCTTGTTGTTCCTCCCTTTTGCACTTTTTAGTTATCCCTGCTGTTTTCCGCCTTTGCATTATTTCCGCCCCTATTGCTGTTATCTGTTGTGTCCCTGTTGCTACCCTCCGGGGAACCTGTAGTCCCCTCACTATATAGTTGCACCATCGCTCCCGTTTTGGGTGTCCCGTCCTGCACCTGTGTCAACGTGGGTACCCACGAAAGGGGTAAACCCCTTGGGGGGCTCCTTGCAGGGGCCCCGGGGGCTGGTGGGCACCCCCGGGCTGGAGGGGGGGCCCCCGGGGGGGCGGGCTTGGCGGGCGGGCCGGCCCCCGGGGCGGGCTTGGGGGACGGGGGGGCCCCCGGGGCGGGCGGGCCCGGGCGGGGGGGGTTTGGGATTTTGGGGGGGCGGCCCCGGTGGGGGGTTTGGACGGGGGGGGGCCCCGGGGCTGGGGGGCTTGGCGGGTGGCCCCGGCTGGGGGGGTTTTTGGAGGGGCGGGGGCCCCCCCGGCTGGGGGGTTTTGGACGGGGGGGGGGCCCCCGGGCTGGGCGGGTTTGGACGGCGGGCGGGCCCCCGGGTGGGGGGCTTGGAGGGCGGGGGGGCCCCCTGGCGGGGGCGGACGGGCGGGCCCCTGGCTGGGCGGCTTGGAGGACGGGGGCCCTTTGGGGGGGGGCTTGGCGGGGGGGGGGGCCCCCGGCGGGGCGGGTTTTGGGGGGGCGGGCGGGCCCTGGCGGGCGGGCTTGGAGGGGGGGGGCCCCTGGGGGGGGGCTTGGAGGGGCGGAGGGCCCCCTGGCGGGCGGGTTTGGAGGGCGGGCCCCGGGCGGGGCGGAGGGCGGGGGCTTGGGGGCCCCGGGCTTCGGCGGGGGGCCCGGGCATGGGCGGGCCCCGGGTTTGGGCGGGCTTGGGCGGGGCCCGGCATGGGCGGGCCCCGGGCTTGCCGGCTTGGGCGGGGGCCCGGGCATGGGCGGGCTTGGGGGCCCCCTGGCTGGGCGGGCTTGGACGGGCGGGCGGCCCCGGGCGGGGCGGGCTTGGACGGACTGATGGGCTTGGACGGGCGGGCCCGGGCTGGGCGGGCCCGGGCTGGACGGTCTTGTTCTGGAGAGTTGCAGTTTCATTTTTTTTGTCATCATTTCGTATTTTTCTTGTTATGTGTGGATGCTTGGTGCCAAATTGTATTCCATCCTAAGACCAGCATTTGTGGAAGCATCATGATTTTGCAAGCATCCATTCCCCCCCATGGGAACTCCATTATTACCTTGATGTTTAAGTGAACATGTTGTGTTCTCTGGTGTAGCTCCACTCCATGCTCCTTCTGTATATATAAAAGGAAAAAAAAATCACCAATTACCATATGAAATTCATGAGCTTTAAATATTTAAAAGTGCACTTACCATCAATCAGACGATTTTACCGCCTCATCCCATAAAATGATTTTTTTTTAGCCCTTTACAGAGATTACAGAATTTCTTTGTTGTTGCAGTAAAATGGATTTGTATGAAATAGTGCCTGGTAATAAAGATGACTGCACTGAAATCGCATTTTTAAGCTGCTTTACATTCCCCCTCAGCCCTTCTTCCTAATGCGGGGCTCTTGTAAAACGTGTTTTATTAGTTTTGTATCAAGGTTGCACCTACAATTTTATTGTCATTTTTGTGCTTATTGACTGTACAAGGCTGCGTTTTTCTTCTTAACGGACCTTTTTTTTATTCTTTTAGATGATTTTGTTCAAATATCTTTATGTGGCATTTTTCATGAAGATTTATCACTCAATAAATGGTCTACCAAACAAAGATTTTAGTTGCAATCTGTTCCAGCTCCATTTACCTTGAATGAGCTTGGACAGTCTGCTCAAATACTCTATTAGGGAACTTGAAGTAAATAAAAAAAGGGTGTATGTTTAGTGTCCTCATAGATTTAGCTACAAAGAGAACCTAGTATCTGAATAAGCCCATTGATTCCATTATAAGGATGTGGTGGCGCTGCGGATGGGAAGGGAGGAGGAATAAAAATATTTGCCAGGTTTTACCGTAGATCACTAAGGCTCTGTCTACACTGCACAGAAAAACGTCCGTTTTTTAAGCGTTTTCGTTTTATAAAAACGCTGTAAAAACGACTGTAATCATCTCCCATAGACTCTAATGTAAAACCCTCCTGCTGTCTACACTCAGCTTCTTATTTCTGCCTTTTTTACTGCTATCCCTTTTGGGGACATGCTCTAAAAAAACGCCAGAACAGGGCAGAAAATTTACTACAGGAGTCATGGAAAGCGCCGACGTCTTTTGGGGTTTGTTTTCTCTGCGATTTTTCAATTAAGTCACACTCAGGAGACCCAAGTCCCACCTATAGTGGGTGTAACAAAGGTTAATCCTTATCAAATCTGCATACAAGTGTCTGATGTGTCCTTGTCTGTACCATTCATAATAAAATGATCACGCTTTGGTGGCTAATGATTTTTGCGCAATTCATATTTTTTTCGCTAAAAATATATATATTTTTTTTTTTACAGATTTTCCCGCTAATAAAGTTACCTCACTTGTGACGATAAAAATGTTTTTTGTTACGGATTTATTCACTAAAATCCTTTTCTTAACTTTATTAGTACCAAAATATGTTATATCACTTTTATCGCTAAAAATAAGTTTTTTTTTTACGAATTTTGGCACCAGAATCCGTTGTTTTATGGAATTTGGCACTAAAATTCTGTACTGAACATATTTTGGCGCTAATAATGTTATCTCGCTTCTGGCGCTAAAAATAAGTTGTTTTTTTTTACGGATTTTAGCGCCAGAATCCGTTTTTGTACGGATTTTGAGGCTAAAATCCATATTTTTACAGATTTTGGCGCTAATAAAGTGATCTAGCTTTTGACACAAAAAATACGTTTTTTTTTTACGGATTTCTGCTAAGATCAATATTTTTAAAAATTTTGCCGCTAATAAAGTGATCACGCTTCTGACACTAAAAATTGTTTTTTTTTACGGAATTTGGCGCAATAATGCGCTTTTTGGGATTTTGCCGCTAAAATCCTTTTTTTTTTTTACAGATTTTGATGCTAATGCAGTTATCTCGCTGTATGGAAAGATAATGTGGGTTTTTGTGGATTTTGGTGCAAGAATCTGGTGCAGAATTTAATAAAGCAGTAGCACGCAGCAGCAGCACACAAAGGACAATGTGCTCACAATGGCTACAGTGATCTAAAGGAAGAGACTACTTAACATGTTAACTCCACCTGTAGGGTGTAGTTTACATCCAATGGCTTAATTTGTGCACACATTAAAAAGCAGAGCAAAGACGCTCCAAAAAACGCGCCAAAAAAGGGCCTTTTTTTAGCTGCTTTTGACAGGCAGTGGACAGAAAACTCAGTTTCATGAACGTTTTTAGTAATTCGTTTTCAGGTTGTTTTTTGTCCAGTGCAGTATAGACATCGCCTTAGGATGAGAGCAAAACAACCTCTTGATTAACCTGTTAGCAAAATTGAATAATTCAAAGTCGGTAATCTTTTTGGAGGAGAAGCTAGCTACTTCCTTTATGAAGAAAGTCGCCACAGCCTGGCTTGGCTGATCAGATCTGCTCGTCTGGTTTACATTCTACGGGCATAATTTCCGTCAAGCATTTATATGCACATAAAGACATAGACGTGATCACAAATACTGCAATAACAAATAGCACAAAGGGAGAAAACCGAAGAGCAATATCGCCAAACAAGGTCCATGTGAGTGCACTGGTCCCCACGCGTATCAGAGTGTCACCGCAGCTTTATCAGGGGCACCTGATGCTTTTTTTTCTTACGGATCACTTTCTGTGTCTGTGATTTGAGTGTTTTACATGGAACCTTATTTGGCGATATCGTTCTTCTGTGTTCACCCTTTGTGCTATTTGATATTGCAATATTTGTTAAGGTCTATGTACATTTTTATGTACATTGTTAACAACTAAGGGATGGCTTTCTATGTCTGACAGGGGTGGGCAATTAATTTTCCCATAGGGCTGCGTGAGAAATTGCGATGGTTTTAGAGGGCCGGACTAATAAATAAAAAAACATAGGGTGAACGGGGAAAAATTTTGTATTTGGGGTTTATTTTTGTGGAAACTTACTCTTCCCCACAGTAAGGCAGCCATATAGAGATAGGTCCCCTCAGTTAGGCAGGTCTATAGAGATAGGTCCCCTCAGTTAGGCAGGTCTATAGAGATAGGTCCCCTCAGTTAGGCAGGTCTATAGAGAGAGGTCCCCTCAGTTAGCAGGTATATAGAGAGAGGTCCCCCTCAGTTAGGCAGGTCTATAGAGAGAGGTCCCCTCAGTTAGGCAGGTCTATAGAGAGAGGTCCCCTCAGTTAGGCAGGTCTATAGAGAGAGGTCCCCTCAGTTAGGCAGGTCTATAGAGAGAGGTCCCCTCAGTTAGGCAGGTCTATAGAGAGAGGTCCCCACTGTAAGGCAGGTCTATAGAGAGAGGTCCCCTCAGTTAGGCAGGTCTATAGAGAGAGGTCCCCTCAGTTAGGCAGGTCTATAGAGAGAGGTCCCCTCAGTTAGGCAGGTCTATAGAGAGAGGTCCCCTCAGTTTTGGCAGTCTATAGAGAGAGGTCCCCTCAGTTAGGCAGGGCTATAGAGAGAGGTCCCTCAGTTAGGCAGGTCTAAAAGAGAGAGGTCCCCTCAGTTAGGCAGGTCTATAGAGAGAGGTCCCCTCAGTTAGGCAGGTCTATAGAGAGAGGTCCCCTCAGTTAGGCAGGTCTATAGAGAGAGGTCCCCTCAGTTAGGCAGCTCTATAGAGAGAGGTCCCCTCAGTTAGGCAGGTCTATAGAGAGAGGTCCCCTCAGTTAGGCAGGTCTATAGAGAGAGGTCCCCTCAGTTAGGCAGCTCTATAGAGAGAGGTCCCCTCAGTTAGGCAGCTCTATAGAGAGAGGTCCCCCCAGTTAGGCAGCTCTATAGAGAGAGGTCCCCCCAGTTAGGCAGGTCTATCGAGAGATGTCCCCTCAGTTAGGCTGGTATATAGAGATCCCCCCAGTTAGGCAGCTCTATAGAGAGAGGTCCCCCCAGTTAGGCAGCTCTATAGAGAGAGGTCCCCTCAGTTAGGCAGCTCTATAGAGAGAGGTCCCCTCAGTTAGGCAGCTCTATAGAGAGAGGTCCCCTCAGTTAGGCAGCTCTATAGAGAGAGGTCCCCTCAGTTAGGCAGCTCTATAGAGAGAGGCCCCCCATTAGGCAGCTCTATAGAGAGAGGTCCCCCAGTTAGGCAGTCTATAGAGAGAGGTCCCCCCAGTTAGGCAGGTCTATAGAGAGAGGTCCCCCCAGTTAGGCAGGTCTATAGAGAGAGGTCCCCCCAGTTAGGCAGGTCTATAGAGAGAGGTCCCCCCAGTTAGGCAGGTCTATAGAGAGAGGTCCCCACAGGTAGGCAGGTCTATAGAGAGAGGTCCCCTCAGTTAGGCAGGTCTATAGAGAGAGGTCCCCTCAGTTAGGCAGGTATATAGAGAGAGGTCCCCTCAGTTAGGCAGGTATATAGAGAGAGGTCCCCGCAGTTAGGCAGGTATATAGAGAGGTCCCCGCAGTTAGGCAGGTATATAGAGAGAGGTCCCCCCAGTTAGGCAGGTATATAGAGAGAGGTCCCCCCAGTTAGGCAGGTATATAGAGAGAGGTCCCCCCAGTTAGGCGGGTATATAGAGAGAGGTCCCCTCAGTTAGGCAGGTATATAGAGAGAGGTCCCCCCAGTTAGGCAGGTATATAGAGAGCGGTCCCCCCAGTTAGGCAGGTACAGAGTAATTAGGCTGTGTGGCTGAGGAGAGGCAGCGGCGCGCCTTCAGCACTACTATTAGTATGGTCTGGGCATTGTACGGGCCGCAGGCCGCTTCCGGCTAGCTAGCAGGCTGGATGTGGCCCGCGGGTGGTACAATGCCCAGGTCTGGTCCATGACTTGGCTATTTTAGTCTCTTATATGCAACTGATTTGTTACTTTTTTATAGTTAAATATGTTGAACATTTTTGGATCTGCTTTTCAGATTTTAATACTGTTTTGTGAATAAATATGTGATCTTGATGTGCAGCTTTTGGTCTGTGCCATATTTTTCTCTTTATTTCCAGTAGTGGTGCATTTATTTTTTGGGCACAGCAGTGGGCACTCTATGCATATTTATGGTGGTGCCCGTTCTTTATTTAGCTTTTAAATACTGAGGTGTGTGCAATATAGTTCTTAATATGTGATACACATGACCGATGCTAGGTAATGATCATCTAGAAGTCTACAAGTTATAGATTAAATGGGTTCTCCGGGACTTTTTATTTGTTATAGGGCTCACAACTGTATTAAACTATTGTCATTCATACATTAAAAATTATTCTTCTGTCCTGCTTTGGAGAACCAGGCAAAAAGCCCCCCCCCCCCTTTTATTCATCACATGGCCTCAATAAACATTATATCACATTCGGTGGGTGTGCTTTGAAGCCAGGTTTCGCTCACGAGCACTCCCCTGTATTGGGTGTGACTTGAACAACGAAGGATCAGGCTCCATTCACTCTTGCCACTCTTGAAAGTGAGTAGAAGTTATTATAGTAATGACAGTGGAGGGGAAACTGTTTATCTGTGACAGAACTTAGTAATGGGAGCAGAGGACAGCAGTTCAGAGCTGGGGGGTTGTATACTGCTGTCATGAAAATGACTGCAGTTCTGTACAGTTTACACAGTGACTCGTGTTCCCTAGCTATCATTATCATGACAGCAGGTACAGAGTGGGGGAGGAAGGGGGATAACGCATTAATGTTAAAACATAGACTCTAGCAGATCTAACTGTGGAGGGAGGTTCTAGATTGCAATGTAGTCTGGGAGTTGTAGGAAAGAAATGCTAGAGAACTACTAACACTCCCACAGGAGGTTTCACTGCAAAAAGCGGATCTTGTGATAGATGAGTAAGGAGGCAAAAGAAAAGAAAAACATAAGGGTGCGTCCCCATGGCGGTATACAAATACTGGTCAGATTCTGATTAAAGATTCTGACCTGTATTTTTACAATGTTTCCATGGTTTTGGGGGACAGTTCTGGTCGCGGTTTGTGAATTCGCCTGTCCCTGTCAACCACTGACATGTTTATGTTCTAACCGGGAGGAAGAATGAACATGTTGTAAGGATGTTTTTAGGAATGGCGGTGGTGTAAAAAAGAAACGTTTGGCAGAAAATCCGTTCAGTGGGGACTGCTGAACGGATTTTCTATTGAAGTCTATCAAGATGGTTGACGGTCCGTTTACAGATGGCTTGCAAACCCGAACACCATCTGTAAATACACCCGAAATTCCTGCTGTGGGGACAAGTCCCGAAGATAGTGGAATAGCTTTACTCTTCAACATAAATTCTGTTTATAGTGTTGTATGAAATCTTTAAACTCCTGGATAACCCCTTTAAGGATTTGAGGAACAGGGAGGTGATGGGATCATGTAGAACAGGGATGTCAAACTCCTTTTCACCGAGGACCACATAAGCTTCACGGTTGGAGCCGTTGGTGGGTCTTGGAGTGGGTGTCAAGCGTGCTTGAGTAGGGCTGACGGAGCTTTGCCATCGACTGTGAGTTGCTGAATAGAGCAACGGGGAGGTACGTGCCAGAGCTCTAAATCGAAGATGGTGCCCGCATCCTGTGCTTGTGCCCTTGTTGAGAACTATGCCTATGTCCTCAAGGAAAAGTGGAGAAATGGTCCTTCTGCGTCCAGACCTTGTTCATTCCTGCTCGATATGTCTAAGCCCACATAAAATGATAAGGTGGGTCAGGTCCGTCCTATGAACCTTGAGCTTGACCCATGTGAAGTAGAACATAATATTTACTTCATTTATAGAGTACACTGCCCTGTCTGTCTTTTGATAATTTAGAGTGTGGAGGAAACCTATACACACTCTGTGCAGATGTTTTCTTTGGTGGGCTTTGAACCCAGAACCCCAGCGCTGCAAGACAACAGTGATAACACTGAGCCACTCTAATAAATGTATATAAGGCCTATTACTATGTTGATTTAATATTTATATAGAGGAGTTTGATATTGTATATGTCCTGTATATTTTACGGTATTGTGTTGGGTCAGAGTATATTTATTGCTAGAACTTTATCCTGTCTTTTGACATTTCTTCTTTCTGGGACCTGCATTTACCTGGGTTTCTATTGCTGTAGTTTCATCTGCTCATAACATCACAAAAACTAGAAATACAGTGTACAATGCTACATCTGTATATGGGATCAAAAAGGTTCCTGTGACTGTCTAAAAATCAATTTCCAGTCCTTTGTGATCACAGCAGGCAGTGCCACCTTGTAGGGCAACAGCAATGATTAGCAGGCGTAGATAACAGGTGTTGGCCGCTCCCGCAGCATTTGGAGCACTGGCTTCTGTCTCGCCAGTCAATGCTTTTGTTTGCTGTTGAATAATTCACAAAAATGTCTTTCTTTCCCTGAGGTTTACAATCTTTTACACAAAATAGTAAGAGATTAGTCTATCATTGACCTGTAATTCCGTTAAGAAAATAATCCGTGTGGGATTAGAGGATGAAATCTACTAATCGTACACAGGAAAGATGTCACCTAGTCACGCTGTAATCTGGGCACAATACAGTGACAGGTTTCTCTTTAACAAATCAAACTTGGTTATCTTAATCCGACTCTGCTGGTGTGGTGAAAGCAAGTGTATTAGAGGGAGAACTTCCCAATTTTGGCTTTTTTTTTTTTTTTTTTTAATATAGGGTTTATATAAATCTTATTGTTGACTGTGCATTAAAGTCTAGACCCGACTTGGAAAAAGGGGATTTGGAACACAGATAACTCTTATCTGTTTGTTAGGATGGATGGAGGCGTTCACATTTCGTTTTTCTTTAAAATCTTTTTATTAAAGGGGTTTTATCATTACATTAAATGGTCCTCAGAATAAGGGGACAGTGAAAACAAGCAACTTTGCAATTGGATGTCATTTGCAAAGCTGTCCTGTTTTCACAGGATCCCTTATCTTTGTTTTGTGTAAACACTGTTCCCCTGTGTCGGTCGGATCCCACCTCCTTTCATTTCATTGGCTGACGGCTCTACTAATTTACATTCTGTCTGGCTCCCGGTCGTATTCACGGGAGCGAGCATTCCTGCCTCTCACTCAGAATAAGGGTCCGGCAACACTTCACTCTGCACAGCTAGCAGCTCCACGGTAACACTGCAGCTGCTTCTACAATCAGAAAACTGCAAAATTGTGCCCGGAGCCTAATGCTGCTGCGTAAAAGGGAGACTGATCTGTGCTCTGGATGAGTTCATAGAAGACTGGATTTAACTGTAACAAACCTCCAGCTGTGAGAGGACAAGAGATCAGTGCTCTGAGTTCATAGATGATTGTCAAGACTGAATGCAGCCTGTGGTATGTAAACAGCTCTTACAAAATAAGACTGCATAGGGAGAGGACACAGTGACATGTGGACTCAGACAGAGAGGGAGGGGGATGTGCTATTCCCTCCCACTGATCTCAGATGAACACACTAACTTCTGTTAAAGGGGTTTTGCCAGGACGTGCCTTATCTGCTAAGAAGCAATTGTAAACGAGCCACGCTGAACTAAAAGAGAGAGAGAGACACAGCCAGAGCACAGAGCCATGCATAAGGGATCGTGTGAAATGTTCACTCAAATAATCAAACTACAACTAGTGGATTCTGTATACAAAAGACAACACCTTATTTCCACAGCAGCTTGAAAGCTCCTTCATGTTCCCTGTCATCAGATAAAGCAGGGATCTACTCAGATAATCACACTACAACTAGTGGATTCTATATACAAAAGACAACATATTTCTACCCGGTGCCTTGAAAGCTTCTTCAGCTCCCTCTCATTAGATAAGAAGTTTTCTCTGCGCAAGCCCGGCCAGCAGCTCTTGTCAGGTCGTATTTAATGGAAGCTTTTAAGTAAATAAGGGCAGGTAAGGCAGCCTGTAGCTCTCTGACTGAAATTTTTGTAATCGCGTATATTTAGAAAAGTGATTAAATACCAATTTTGGAGGCTCTCACGTCAACATTACATCGTGGCAAAACCCCTTTAAGTAACACCCAGCTGGGAGGGGAAGAAACGCCCTGGATTTGAGAAAATGAAGCTACAAGAAAACAGCCGAACTGATGAAGCGATACATCCCCTTTAAGCAATCCAGAAGGGACAGGGCAAATTACCGTGTTAGAGCAGTACAGATACAAAACCATTTAACAATGACAATAATGTGTACGGCATTGTACACAACACACTCCAAAATTCTAAATTTTACAACTTTTTTTTTAACAAAATCCAAACATACAATTTATTGGATACCGTGTGGTCTATCAACAGTGCGAAGTTTCTGGCCGTAGATAACTGGACTGTGGATTTTCTCAGCCAGAATACTCTGGACCTAGGGGAGTGCTTTTTCCATCCAGAGCGGTTATTCCAGATTTGTTGAAATTGGGGACCCCGGACGTGGACCTTTTTTGCTTCACAACTCAACCACATGCTTCAGATCCATGTGTCTAGTGCTCTGGTTCCCCAGGCCCTAGCAGTGGACATTCTTGTCCATCCTTGGAGGCTGTTCTCCCTCCTCTAGTTCTTTCCTCTGCTTCCCCTCCAGGATGTTCAGGTGTGTCAAGGTGGAGGCAATTCAGCAATTTTCTTTGCCCCATTCTGACTATGCAGGGCTTAGTAGGTAGACCTCGTCAACCTTCTGGAAGATGCTCCGTGTCCCCTTCCTCGTCCGCCCGACCTCCTTTCCTACGGACTGCTGTTCCACCCTTCTTTACCAAAGCTACATTTGGTAGCGTGGCTGTTGAAACAAAGGTTCAGAGGTCGTGGAATTTCTGAACCTGTTATTTGTGCCATGCTCAGGGCCAGTAAACCACAGTCCGCAAAAATGTTAGTGTATTTGTAAGGCCTATTTTAGAAGGTGTTAGTGTCAGTCTGTTCATCCTTTGCGTTGTTCCACTCCTTCGATCCTTGCCTGCCTTCAGTGAGTCTGGAGCAGGGCCTTGGACTCTCTTATTTGAGAGGTTATATTTCTGCTCTGTTTTATTCCAGCGGGCTTTAGCTTCCCGTCCGCAGGTTAAGACCTTCCTCTAAGGAGGAGCACATTGCGTGATCCCTTTTCATCGGTCTGTCAAACCATGGGATCGCAACCTGGTCTTGTGTGTTTTATAGTCTTTCCCAGGGAAGCCGCCTTGCACCAATTCAACGCTGTCAGAGATGTTTTTTTTTTTCTTTCACAAAGTCCTTCAGGTGGTTGGATTCTCTATTTGTGATTCTTGAGGGCCTGCGAAAAGGTCTGGCAGCATCTAAGTCAACCCTCTATTCTTAGATATGGTCTGCAGTTTCAAAATCTTACAGGTCTAGGGGCAAGTCTTCCCCTTTCAGGGTCACCGCTTATTCCACCATAGCGGTTGGTGCTTTCTGAGCACTGCAGCACCAGGCCTCCATTTGTAAGGCCACTACTTGGACCTCGTTGGTTACACACTTTATTCACCTTTTTTATTTTTTTTTATTTTAACCATCTTTGGGACTGCTTGTGAACATCTCACCGAGCTGTGTTCCCAATGCACTTCACAAGAAAATTGTCTTTTTGTACTTGCTGTAAAGTCCTTTTCTCATTGGGTTCATTGAGGGACAAAGATCCCTCCCCTATTTTTTTTTTTTTTTTCCATTCTTTCTGGGTTCTCTTTTTCTACGGTACGGGCCCTCCTAGACCTATAGGCAGATCTCATACCCACGGTGCTGTGTCCCCCAATGAATCGAACGAAAGAATTATTTTTGATTACAAAAATCCCTTTTTCGGTCTTTTTCTCCCCTTCTATCTCTTTCGCTCTCTTTATTTTTCTTTTCATTACACTTTTTTTTGTCTCAATCCTTATTTTCCTCTTTCTCTCATTCCCATCTTTTTCCTTCCTTTTTTTGCTTTTTTCATCTTTTTCCTTCCTTATTTTTCTCATTTTCTTATTCTTTTTTCTTTTATTATTCTTTTTTTCTTTTCTCTTTTCTTTTTTTATTTGTTTTTTTTATTCTTTTTTTTTTTTTTTCTTTTTCTTTTCTCTTTTCTTTTTTTCGTTTTTATCATTTTCCTTTTCCTTCTTCTTTTCTTTCTTCTCTTTTTCAGTAAATGAGATAAAATGGGGGGTGGTATATGTAGGAGTACGCAGGTCAGGAGAACCAGTGCTGCTTTCCTCAAGTGTGCAAAATCTTCAACACAACCTGTTTGTTCTTTTGATCGTTGGGGCTCTGAGTGGTTGGAGCCCCACGGATCATAGGTACTCAAACTCTCCATTTTTTTGTACCTCAGATGGACTGTCGTGCTCAGGGCCTTGCAGATTTTTACGAGGGAATTCTGTATAGTGTGTGATTCCCCGTATAATGTGGTGTAGTAATGACAAAGGTGTGCCATGCCTGCTGTGCTCTGACCGCCTATCGCTGTATTGATCCACCTTTATACATTGACTGATCTATTACAATAGATACAGCCATGAAGGGCTGATAAGATCATGCTGATACAATATGGGTCCTGTGGTTTTCTTCTTTGAGTATTAGTCTTTCACTGTGATATGAGATTTATGAATGACTTTATAGCTCGTTTACAAGCATTGCCTGGCTTCAACGCTAACATCTGGTTGGAGTATTCTTGTACATCTAAGCTAAAGATAATTGTCCTGTGTGTGTAATTAGAATGTCCATTCATGTAATTAAAACATAATTATCCTATTAAAACGACCCTCCAGGCTCCCCCATACTAAGGCTCATTTGACATAGTATAAGTGCAGAAATGGCTGATTTGCCGCCTTTTTTATTTATTATTAATGGTTTAGTAATCCGTACTTTCTATTCATTAAGCCCCCACTCTAATAGAAATCATCTCTTGTCTTCTGATTTTGGGCTAAGCTTGTGATGGGCTAGTGTTTACACATGGGAGCCAGTTTGAGAAGGCCGAGCTGCAGGAAGGAGAGAGAGCAGCAGTAACTTGAACTGAGATTGGAAGGGTGTTTCTCCCTTTCTGTGGGCAGTGTAGTTAAGTGGTAGTCACAGATCACAGCTCTGCCCCCACAGAGCTGGGCCAAACAGCAGTCCAGCACCAAGACCCAAGAAAGATGACGGGTAAGCATCTCTTGTAGGTACTGACTTAGGGCATGTTCGCACTGTGTTTGTTTAGATGCATGTTTGGATCCATTTTTAGATGCGTGTTTGGATCCATGTTTCAGACCTAAAACAGACCCAAACACATAACTAACAATGTGCAGTGTGATTTATATTAGTTTCAGTATAAAACACACATTGTCATGTCAGTTCTTGATCCATTTTACGCAGCAGGCGCCCTATTTAAAACTATAGGGGGCGTCTTTTGTGCAGCACTTTGGGTGCGTGTTTGAATGCGTTGACGCAGCGTTTTTCCGGATTGCAAAACACTGTGTGAACATACCCTTACAGATCACTGGTCCGTTGCTTTAATTGGGTGTTCCCCATCTCAGACATTCATTACATCAATATCCGACAGGTGCATGTGTCACCTCTGGGACCCGTGCTTATCTTGAGAATGGGGGTCCTCTTACCTCCACTGTACTCAGTGGTGCATGGCTGGAGAAGTGGCTGTACTTGGAACTCTGTGTTCTCTGCAGCCATGCACAAGCGAGGATGAGAGACAGAGGGACCCCCCTTCTCAAGACTGCTTTGATCTGGCACCTGCAGATATTCATGGTATATCCTATCAATATGCCATGAATGACTGAGATTGGAAAACCATGTAATGAAATGTTTCCGTTGCTTCAATTTTTACCTTTTTAAGATCTGCGCTTGCCTTAAGTGTATTTAAAAGCTTTCTTTTACATTGAGTCTGAAACCATGTCCTGATCTGAGCAAATTACAGCAGCATTACATTTGCCCTCTGTACACTGTAGGGTTCGTGCTTAGTGTGTTTGAACATGGAACATAATGATGTAAGATTTACAAACTAACAGGAGAAAATTAACTTTATTTTTCCAGCTTTACACATGTGTTTCAGATGAATCCCGGTAGAGGGCGCTTCCAGCATTTTACATGTGTTTAAACTTATAAATCCCTTTTTATATATATTGAATGAGATAAAAGCAGGTTTTTAGTATAGAATGGGTGTTTATAGAAATTATAGAAGTTTTAACTAATCTATTAATGTTTTAGATAAATAGTTTATTATTGAGTGGTTTCAGTATAAATCTAAAACATTAATACATTTATTAGTTAAAACTTCTATAATTTTTATAAACATCCATTCTATACTAAAAAACTGCTTTTATATAATTCAATAAATATAAAAAGTGATTTATAACATTAAACACATGTAAAATGCTAGAAGCGCCCTCTATTGGGTCATTAGTTTACTAAAGTTCAAACAGTTCTTCTAGATCAAATGAGACCTCTAGCAACCGATTTAGTGTATTACACTTAATTTTAATCCACTGCGTTTTTCAGATGCGCTTTTAGTATCAAAAGTCCATCCAAAACGTACCCAAAAGTATGTTGCGCTTTTGGATCCGTTTTTCGGGTTCCAAAAGCGCACCCCATTGTTTCAATGGGAATTTCACTTGTGTAAAACGCAAGTAGAATTGACATGTCAATTCTTAAAAGGGATCCGAAAAATGCATTGAAAAGACGCTAGTAAACACGCAGCAGCTATCATACGTCTGAACGGAGATGCATGTTTTACATTGAAACCAATATAAATCACACTGCACATTGTTAGATACGTTTTTTGGATCCATTTTGGGTCAGAAAAACGGATCAAATGCGTAGTCAAAGGTAGATAAAGATTATCAAATACATTGTTTTTCGAATTTTGCTTCTCCAGTGTTAAAAGTAGATCTTATCTCCTGCTTTTGTACACAAGTCTGCCTAGTCCTAGTTACCGGCCACTTTTCTCTGCTTCAACAGGTTGTAAAAGCGGTCGGGATGATGTCACTCCCTTCTGTGTTCCTTATTGCTTAACTTACTGACCACCTTTAACCCTTTCGAGCTCTGTATCCTTGTTCGCTGCAGTTTACAAACTTCCTGCACTTTGTCACTGTAACGGGAATAGCAAGAGCTAACATACCAATCATTGCTGTAGAAGCACTCACAGCCTAAGCAGAAGGCTTAGTCTGAAGCTGCATGGCTCTGTAAAACAGCATGGTGAGACAACCCCCTTAAAGGGTTTTTTTTTAACCACATTGATTAGTTTGAAACATGTAGGTAAACCCCTTTAACGACCACCCACTGTATTTATGACGGTGGGAGGGTGTGTCTTCTGTCCACAGCGAGAGCAAAAAGAGGTCTCTGCCTTCAGGGGGATTTTTCAGCTAACAGCGCCGCAACTGCGCCAGGAACGGAGCTGTGTTTAAAGCCATGTTCACACGAAAAAAACCAAACCCACAGATATAGTGAATAAATATTGCTCCTCAGAAGCCAAAATACGAAAACCAGAGAAGAGGAACTAAAGGCCTTTAAAACATAACTTTTAATAAATACTAAAAAATACACACTGCTGGCCACTGCTAGTGGACACACCCTCATCAGGGAGTGCCCTAGGGGCGGGGAGCCGAAACACTAACCTGCGTTTCCATGCATTATCACCCTTCGCAGGATTCCTTCCTTATTAGGCTGATTGGGATGCCATGGAAACCCTAGATTTTCTTTAGTTGCTGACCTAGCGCTCTGCATTCTCTTTATAATCATTTGGAGGTTGCGTGAGTATATTTATTGTGCAGTCTATAATGAGGTAACCTTTTTGTGCATCAGTTACCACTCTTTGTTGCATTGGGTTTCTTTGTACCTGTCGGTCCCTGCTCCTCATCATCCCCTGATGCGATCTGTGTAGGAAGATCGAAACATGTTGGGATAGGATCCATAGGATTTTTTTCTAGGGTTAGTGTTTGCAGGGTCAGGCTCCTGCCAGGACCGCCCTTATTGGGGCGACTCTCCTGTTTTTGTATAGGCAAGGGTGTAATAGCTGCCCTCCTTGGGGCTCTATAGGGATTTCTTGTAGTCCTTGTCCCATACGTGTGCCTTGTTTAGAGGAGTGTGTTTATCATTATTTTTTTGTATTTGCACTAGTGTGTATTTTTTACTATTATATTTATTAAAAGTTATGTTTTAAAGGCCTTTAGTTCCTCTTCTCTGGTTTTCGTTTGCCAATGTCACACGGCTTAAAATGGGACGTATTTCAGTCCGTAATTACGCGCCGGAGTGCGCAAATTATTGCTGGAATACGTCCCAGTCATTACGGTAATCCACAGTTCTCATAGAGAACTATGGATTACGTCTCCTCCCCCTGCTCGGCGAATCCGCTGCGGGGGAGATAAGTGACATGTGAATTACCAGCGGCGTATACGTGCCGCTGGTAATGAATGTCTATGGGTCGGGAGGTGGCCTGTGAGTGGCTGCACCTGTGATGTGAACGATGAACATTGACTCTTTACTTGGTTGAACAAACAGTCAGCCGGAAATGAACGGGAGCGTCTGGGAGGTAAGTATCAATCTTCTATTTTTAAGCATCTTCTGACGGACAAATGAGCATTGATCGCTCCTGGAATACCCCTTTAAGGGGTTAAAAACTACTACCAAACACATTATCAGAGCTAGACAAGTTCTTATCTTCTGCTTGTGTACACAAGCTTCCCTCAATACCGACCATCTCTCTCTATTCTAGCAGCAGTCCCCGGGATGGAGTTGTCACTCTGCTGTGTATTATCAGTAATAAAGAAGCTTGTTTATATTTCTTACAGATAAATTTTAATCCTTTAGAGCTTTGTAACCTTGTGCCCTGCTGTGCCCCTCCGTTACCAATGTCCCTCTAACAGGTTCAGCTAGTAAATATCAGTCACTGCTATAGAACTGTCCACAGCCCGAACTAGAAGAGGAAGCCTGAAACTGACTGTGAAGGATAGGCTCTGTGAAACTCTGGGGGAAAAAGACCCTTTAAATCCGTCCCAGCCCCATAGCACTGAGTCTTCTGTGGCCTGCCCCAGTCTCTGTAGACCCGCTGGCAGTGATGATGTGCTATACTAGTAAGTGACTAAGTGCGACATGTAACCACTGTGTCAGTGATTGGCACATCATAGCTGCTGGTATGTCAGAGGACCACTCCGGTGGCTGGGTACTTCATTGGTAAATTTGACTTATTCCTGTATTACATTTTTTCTGCCTGGCTTTTCTTTTAATATTCTCCAAGCGTCAGCCTTGGTTTTTCAGTGAGAATTCCCCCGAATCACAGAGGTGAACATGTTCTAATTATAGAAGCTTGCACCTCTGTGACAGAATCTCTTGTAAGGTGTATTGCCTGCTCTGATATATTGCAACAAACCCATAGTGCCTGTAAACAGGACTGTATCAGGTTCAGATTTACAGCTTCCAAATGGTTCCAGTCACTGACGACAAGCAGCCATCTTGAAAATAGTAACTACAATGTGCATTTGAAAGCTGTTCAGCATTTTTGCTTTATGATCTTGGAATAAAACTTTAATTTTATGCAAACTGCTGGATCTTTAACAACTATGGACTCTTTTTATTTTTACATATGCGAGTGGTTTTCATTTTCAGACTCTGTGATACCTGTTTACAGCTGCTCTAAGTTTTAGATTGTTTCATGTAGTGGTGTCCATGCAAGATACTTTCATGTGTGTATAAGCCTAGAGTTTGCCGTGGGTGCTCTGCTTTCTCTCTCTACCTGTACATAGCCTGAGTGATTCTCCCACTACACACTACCTTCGGTATGCGTTCCTCCCTATCTACAGCTTGGGTGAGCTGCCCTGCTTGAGTGCTCTCCCTCCATGCTGTGTTTTGCTGTATGCCTGCTGTCATCGTGAAGCCTGAGCTCACAAAGCATAATTTTATGCTTATTCTGAGTGAGAACCCTCGTGAAAATCACATGTATTGCGCATCCTATTGCTTTCGGTTGGAAATACCAGATTTCACTGTCTTTTTCAAACCTTTGTCGCACACATCGAAAGTAAGTCGGCGCTTTTCCACAGCAAAAATTGTGCTGCAAACCAGAACACTTATTAGCCCTATTCAGTCGAATTTCAAAATGTGTTAGTGTGCGTTCACACAGCAAAGACCAATTGCCGGTTGGATTTTGTGACCGGAAAGTTGTTTTTTTTTAAGCACGCGGGAGAGGGAGGGAGGGGGGATGGCCTTGGTCCGCGGGTTGCAGATTCAAGCGGTCCCCCTTTGCACCCACATGTTCATGTTCCGCTCGAAAACCGGGCGGAAGAATGAACATGTTCTAAGTCTTTCGGAACACCGGCAGTGTCAAAAACCGTCCGGCAGAGAATCCTTCTGCACGGATCTTCTGTTAAAATCGATGAAAAAGGTTGACAGTCGCTTTACAGATGGTTTTCAAACCTGAAAACCATCTGTAAAACTGACTGAAAACTTTTGCCATAGAGACAAGCCCTTAGGGTTTTTGTTTAAAACAATTCTTAGTCATAGCAGAAATCCAAGGGTAGACCATGAATTTCTGTCACAAATTTACCTGCTATTTTCTTCAAATGCATGAACATATATGTTCACATGCCGCGTTGAGTCCGTGTGTACATACGCTTTTAGATACGTGTTTGGATCTGTTTGTCGGACCCCAAACGGACCCAAACACGAATCTAACAATGTACAATGTGATTTACATTGCTTTTAATATGAAACACGCATCGGCGTTCACATGAGTGATCGCTGATGTGTCTCATTGTGTCTTTCGGATCGGTCTTTCGGATCCATTCCAAGAAGTGATATGTCCAGTCTTGGTTTGAAAGACGCAGCAGGAGCCCTATAATAACTGATAGGGAGCGATCCTGCTGCATCCAAACACACAGCTGCGTGTTGGATACGTGTTGGATCCGTTTAGGATCCGATCGCCGCTGTGTTTTTGGATGCAATTTTCGCATCCAACACGGATCCAAAATCGGATCCAAAACACTGAGGTAAAGAAGGGGACGAGCAGAGAGCGCATAAGGAGCAGCCCTAGATGTTGGACTTACAAAATGCCAGTCTATCCAAGTTATGGGAACATTTTAGTAATGAATGCTTCAAAAATTGCTTTATTTTACATTTACAAAGCAAATTAATACTAAAACGGTGCTATATCCTTAAAAATAGCTTTTTTGGTGAGCAGCTGCCTTTGACTTCGGGTTCCAGTCACCTATTACATGGCATTTCTACAAAGGACAACTAGTGAGCATTCCCGGTATTTACAAATGTTTGTGTTCCTTAGGGTGCTTTCACACGGTGCGGTTTTGATGCGTTTTTTTGGATGCGTTTTTTGTGCAACAATCTATAGCATTAATTGCTGTGCCTTCCTGCACAAAAAAACGCATCCAAAAAAACGCATCAAAACTGCACCGTGTGAAAGCACCCTAATAACATTTTAGTCAACCCCCCGTAAAAAAAAGAAAAAAGAAAAAAGAAAAAATCAAGCGGTCCTTCCCCTCTGTAGCCACAGGGTGGTGCAGTGTCTTTACATTGATGCAGTGCTGCAGTACACAGGTTGATTGATTCCTTGCATGTTTCAAGAGGTTGCGGTTCCCGTGTTGATAAATGATTACAGCCGCTTTTCAACCTGATGGCTACCTGTGATGATATTCACCTTGAGAGATGGCATAAACGGGGAAAGGAAGCAGAAGTTACTTGTTATGCCATCGCGTTCGGCTGACATTTTTTTCCATTTTTTTTTCTTTAACCTCCTCCTTTTTTGGTTCACTATAGTCCAGCATTTATTTTCAGTGCACACAGATTCCTTTCTATACCTTAAGAATAGATTATTAAGAAGCGAGCCCTGACGATCTATACGGGCGAGGCTAATTGGATTATGCAATCACCACTGGATTACATGCGGCAGCAAATCATGTGTCTAGGTGACATTTGTGAGAGCAATGCATAGAAGCCAGGGAGGTGTAATATACGGCCAGTAATTGTTTCCTGCATTGATCTGATGGGATAGCTCTCAGTCAGATGGGGACTGATTAAGCGGAGTCTATAGACGGCTTCATGTGGCCCTTTAATAGCTCATTGACGTGCAACCAAGCACTCTTTCATTGACTAAGTTTATACTATATTGAGCATTTCATTATGGGCACAATACATTATTAAATGCCTGGAAGATGGACAGTGTGGTCTCTAGGATTTTATGGGCCTCAGGGTGACATCCCTGCAGAGACCTGACTGTTTATAGCCATTTATATTGCAGATTGCAAACCACTTACAGCCCGGGGCCACAAAGGAAATCAAAGATGGAGACCCCAGTGGTGTTAATGGAATTGCAGTTTAACCTGTGTATTATGGCACCTCGAGACCAAAAATATTAGTCTACCTTTTTACTAGGGGCAAAGCAAAATGTACAGATTTACAGCACAGACTTCTACTGTATGTGGAGGACGGTAGGGGCTGAAAGGTTGTTTTACAGCAGAAAACACAGCCATACACAGCTCCTTGGCTGGGCCCAAACATTCCCAGTAGGAGGTAATATAAGCCCCGATGCCACATAGGGAGAATTGCACAGGTGTAGCTCACTGATGAACAATCGCTCACAAACCTTTGGGTGCTTTCACACTGAGAGCTATTGGTGCGGTTTTTGGTGCTTTTTTTTTTTAAAGCAAATAATGCTGTGCATTTCTGCACAAAAAAAAAAAAAAATAATAATAATGCTAAAAATCTCTATGTAAGGCTATGTCTACCCTGCAGTGGACAATAAACACCCTGAAAATGAATTACTATGAACGTTCATGAAACTGAGATTTCTGTCCACTGCCGGTCAAAAGCAGCTGAAAAAACGGCCATTTTTTGCGGCAATTTGCGTTTTTTGGAGCATTTTTTTACACGCGTTTTCTTTGCTTGTCTTCATAAATTAAGCCATTGGATGTAACTCTGCCCTACAAAAGGGGATATAAAGCACATTACTGCATTTATATGTAATCTTGTAGTCGTTTTATGGATTTTGGCGCTAATAAAGTTATTTTGCGTTTGTCGCCAAAAATACGTTTTTTTTATGTATTTTGGCCCTAAAGTCCATGTTTTTAACAGATTTTGGTGCCAAGATCTGCATTTTTACGGATTTTGGCACTAATAGTTATCTCGCGTTTGTCGCCAAAAATAATTTTTTTATGGATTTTGGCCCTTAAATACGTTTTTTTTTTATGGATTTTGGTGCTAAAATGGAGGCATCCCTTCCTCCCTATATAGATTAAATTTAATCTATATAGGGAGGAAGGGATGCCTCCATTTTGTTCTCTTGCACCCCGCCCACCACAGGCGGTTATATCAGTGCAGTATGCTTGCAAGGTTGGTGTTTTTTTTTTTATTTCTCTCTCTGGATTATGGAGGTCGGTTGACCCAATGAGAAGTCTGAATTTGGCTCTATTGAGAGGTAAAGATAGCGTAGGACCACCGGTATGAGATCCCGTTGTAAGCCGGGGGTGGCTTAAACATTTTTTGATCAAAACGTGTGAACTAAGAATCTCAGTTTATTCATGTATGATAGATAGCATAAATGCTTCTTTAGAGGTTTCCATGTATTGTGTACCTAAACAAGTCAAGATACACCGCATGAACGTACCCTAACACGGTCTGTTACTCATAGCAACCAATCGGAATGCAGCTTTCATTTCTTGTACTACTGTCTAAAAATGAAAGCCGAGCTCTGATTGGTTGCTATGGACAGCACAGTTTTGATGGATAGGGCTCAATATGTATGGTAGATGCAAAGGTTCATGAAGTCAAGTTCACATGTGGATTTGTTCATGTTACTGGAGTGAGATTCTAAGAATTCAGGCATTTGAATTCACGGGAAAATTTGCACCAAAATGTGCATTATTTGGTGTGGATTTGTCTTGCAGGTATTCTAGTTGTTTGCTGTGGAAACATTTTTGGAGTAAATCCTTTCCTGAGTTTGATGTGGTTGGCCGTCAATCTGTTCATAGGAACTCATTGTGCTTATAGATAGAAGTGAAATCATGTAAGGCTGGGCTCACTTCTTGTTATTCACTATGTCAGAGGTATCATGAAGTAAGGTCTCCAGACGGACCCTGCATTGAAGCCATTGCTGGCCTGTAGGCATCAAGAGAATGAACATGGTCCTGTTAGGACTACGTTTGCTCCATTTGTCAAGCATACGCAACCGGATTATGTTCTGTTGATGTCTACAGGCCGGCCGTGGCCACATGCTAGTGTCTGTCGTGGGTACCCTTTTCATTGGTATACTAATACCTCAGACGTGATGAATAGCATGGTCTGAATCCAGCCTTAGGGTACGTTAACACGACGCAATTGCGGCCCGTAGTTTGGGGCATCATTGTACTGCAATACGCCTCAAGTACGGCCCACAATTACGGTAAAATCATAGCCCTCAAATGAAAGTGAATAGGGGCCAGCCAGAGCACTTTAGAAGTACACATTGACCAGCACGTACTTTTAAAACACCCGACGTATAGCGCGTGCACTCAGTATGTGCCGCTATACGCCAGGTAAACGTAAACGGCGTGTAAATTTGCCCTTTACATGCATTATCCACGGTGCGTATCCCGCCGGGATAATGTGCTTGTCACTTTCTCGCCGAGCGGGGAGAGGAGACGGAATCCATAGTTCTCTATGAGAACTGTGGATTACCGTAATGACTGGGACGGATTTCAGCTGTATTGGAGCGCAAATACGCCGCGCAATATGGACTGAAATCCGTCCCAGATTCGGTCATGTGAACGAGCACTTAAGGTGCAACAATTTCAGAGCATGTAATGCTCGAATCTGGTAGTTTGTAGTCTGTTCTGCCAGAAAAGAGTCCAGTGTATTCATGAACAGGTGTTAGCCTTGCCCACCACAACTGATTCAACCTTTTAGAGTGCTTTTGTTGTGTGTTTTTGGTACATTTCTGTAAAAAAAATTGCACTGTGTGAAAGCAGCCTTGCTTTGAATAGGTAGAAACTTGTGAGCTTGCAATTAACAAAGATGCTCATAAATTGCAAGCAGACCTGGCCACACTGAGTGAGTGGGCATCCACTTGGCAAATGAGGATAAATGTAAAGTTCTGCATCTGGGTACTAATAATCAGCAGGCATCATATATCCTAGAGGGGTAAAAATGGCAGAATTGCATGTTAAAAAGGATCTGGGTGACTTGTAGATCAGCTGTCTCTAAGGCCAGCAGGATATTGGGATGTATTAATGACCAGGTGTTACATAGTTAGTACGGTCTAAAAAAGGCATATAGCCAGCAAGTTCAACCAAGGGATCCTTTATAATGCATTGGTGCGGACTCACTTGGAATATGCTGCTTAGTTCTGGGCAGTTCTGGGTTCACTTTATAGAAAGGATGTAATGGAGTTAGAGTGCAAAGACGAGCAACCAAACAAATAAGAAGAATGGAGCATCTTAGTTATTAGGAGAGGTTAAAAGAATTAAACTTAGTCTGGAGAGAAACGGCTCCGTGGAGACATGATTCATTTATAGAAGTATATAAATGGCCCCTACAAAAAGTATGGGGAAAAGCTAGTTCATGTAAATTCCCCTCAAAGATAAGGGAAGATTATCTGCGTCTGGAGAAAAAAGGATTCAATTTCCAGAAGAAAACTGCCTTCTTCACCATGGGAACTGTGAATCTATGACATAGCCGCCGGAGGAGCTGGTCACAGCAGGAACAGGTGAGGGTTTCAAGACAGGCTTAGAGAACTACCTGACACTAAAAAATATATCTATGCAACTGTAGAAAATATCTGCACCCAGTCTGATGGCAACTCTTGGATCAGTAATGAAATCTTTCTTTAGGGCCGATTTGTTTCTTACCTTATGGGTTCCAAGTCTTCATCAGTTGTGGAAACTAAGTTTAAAAAACTCCCTCTCCCCCTCCTTTCACCCACTATTTCCCCACCTTTGGTTGAACTTACTGGGTATATGACCTTTCAACTGTACTAACTATGTAACATCTGGTCATGAATAAGCTGGACTCTTTTCTGACTAAAAACTGCCAGATTTGAGCATGAAAGGGGTTGTCTCACTACATCGATTGCTTTTTATGTTAAAGATCTTGCAAAAACGAGTCACTTTGCAATATATGTCCATTAACAGTGTCCTACCTATTCCTAGATATCCCCTCTTGTATGGGCTGCATCAGCTGCTCAGGTCGCTATAGCTACAGACCTGTTTGATCTCTCCTGATAGGCTGCCAGCACTGGTTGCTATAGCTACAGACCTGGCTTCTACTGCAGTCTAGTGGAAGCCAGTAAACACGCCCCTGAATTCAAAGTGAAACCATGAAAAAAACGACTGAGGTAAAATGAATTGATGTAGTGAGACAACCCCTCTAAATGCTGCATCTTACAGAATAAGGTACACAGCGCTGGAAGCAGCAGGTCTATCACTAGCTTGTGCTGTCCTCAGCAAGCGGGGACATAAACTAAGTGACAGGTTCTCTTTAAAGTTGTCTGGTTGTTACAGTGCAGATAACTTGGCTCGTTGTCTTCTCCACCGCAGCTCACGTTGGTTTTCTTATCCGGAATGACAGGGTTGTCCAGCAGCCAAGCAGTTGAGATAAGACACCTGGGGTGTATCCCTCAGAATACAGTCAGCAGCCTTGCCTTTCTGTTTGGCAGCATCCCGACAGCCGCGTGCCCACCAGATAGACTGGCATCTCTCGGGTGGCAGGTAGAGAAGCTGTGCTACTGTCTCGGGATGAGAGCAGATGTTGCTTTTAGTGGCAGCAAGGCATGTCATTAGGAGACATAGCAGCTGGCAGCACAGCGATAACATCAGCTTAATACTTCTTTTTTTCCTGTATTCAATTATGGATACTGTTCGGGAATTAAAGAAAGTAGCTAGAAAAGGCTTTATAGACGCCATAATCCGCTGTAAAGGGCTTTGTGAGGAGGGCACCGGGGGGCACTAAAGGATGCAGCCTATGCAGAGAGATTGCCGTCGACGTGGCACGGCTTTGAAGTAAACGCTGCCTTTCTTCACACTTCCAAGACTCCTGCGCAAGCGTCACACACATCTTACATGGAGGAGAGGAGGCTGTTACGGTCATAACCAAGGGGAAAGCAGATTAGATGTGAGGAATAAGATGTTTGTTTGCCTTCAGATTGCCGCGCGTCAACCAGCTCACCGCCAGCTTAAGAAGCGCGTCTGTGAAGATGGTACCAGACGGGCAGGTTATTAGATGTGTGCAGGGAGAAGAGCGGATGTGTGTGTAAAGACTTCTCTGTAGGTTCAGGGCGCTTGTCATTTACACACAATGGAAGCAATTGTGTTGCTGGTCTGTTCATTAGAGGCCATTGAAATCCCGAGGCGCAAGTAACACGGGCGACATCATTGAGTCTTACAATGGCCACCGAGGCGTCTTCTGCGCCAAGCTGATAGCTCCAGATTGCAATCATTCTGACACTGGAAGCTGGACGTATGAGATGCAGTATTTCAGACTGTAAATGAAGAGTTTTCGAGGGGTTCTGACAGCCAGTCATGCTTCATATTGCACTGATTGGATTTTACTGCATTCTGGGAAGGGTATTGGCGATTTGAACTGTCCTTGCTGCTTACAGTGGTCCCTTGACAGCAAGCAGGTCGCAAAAGATTCCCCTTCTGAATCCTTAGGCTATGTTCCCACAGGGTAATTTCGGCGCGCATTTGCGCTCTAACATGGATGAGATGCGCGCCGAAATTACGGTAATCCACAGTTCTCATAGAGAATTATGGATTACGCCTCCTCTCCCCGCTCGTACAATACGATCGTATTGGACGCAAGGGGAGATAAGTGACATGTCAATTACTTGCGGTGAATATACACCGCGAGTGAATGTCAATGGGGCTGGCGGGCTGCCGGCCCTCCGCGCCACGGGAGTACTGTACATGCTGCAGTACATTGTGTAAACATAGCCTTAGGGTATGTTCACAGGGCGTAATTGCGGCATGCATTTCGCCGTGTATTTGCGCTTTAAACGCGGCAAAATGCGCGCCGCAATTACGGCAATTCATAGCTCTCCTAGAGAACTACAATATGAATTACGCGTCGTCTCCCCAGGCGTACAATACGATCGTATCGTACGCCCGGGGAGAGAATTGACATTACGTGCCGGTGACGATGCATGTGAATGGGGCCGGCCTCCCTGCCCCCGTGCTTAGAAAGTACGCGCTGATCAGCGTATGCTTCCAAAACACCCGGCGGATTGCGACGCGTACAGTACGCACCCCAATAAGCCGTGTGAACATACCATTAGTGATCGTTCATTGATCATTGGGGGAAATCTAGTGCCACCACAGGAGTTAACTACAAGGAATGGGGCTGCTGTTCAGGGAGTAAGGCAGAGAAGGTCACAGAAAGCAATAGGCATAAACAATAGCTGTAGGGTGGGCCCCAAAAATTAACTCCAGTGGTGGCCTCTAGGTGCTGTAGCCTGAATAAGGATCCTGAACAGGGCTCCTCCTCTTAAAAGGGAATCTGTCGACGATTTTTTTCTTCTCCTCTTTTTACTTACTAAAACAAGACCCTGATCCGGACCGCTGGCCCCATAGACATTCATTATTCCGGCGCAAATACGCCGTGAATAATTGACATGTTACTTCCCTCCCCGCTCGCCGTATTGTGTGAGCAGGGAGAGGAGACGTAATCCATAGTTCTCTATGAGAACTGTGGATTACCGTAATGACTGGGACATATTCCGCCCCGTATTTCGCGCAGTACGGCGCAAAATACGGGTCGAGATACGTCCCAAAATAAGCCGTGTGAACATAGCCTAAAAGTGAGTGTCCACCAAAGGTGTCCCCAATAGTACACAGCTATAGACATGCATGCTCATCTTAGTTTGGAGGTATCACATAGCCAGTTACGATGAAATTGATTAGTCCAGGTGACTTTTGCGGCTTCTACGATCTATGTCTGTAATGTGGCGCTCATTTCCGTGTTTTAGATGGAATGACTGATGTCCGCCATGACTTTGCAACCTGGTTGTTCTGTACTCCCCTGGATATTCTTTAGTTTGATTTCCTGGTACTTACCAAAACAATTGCTGCTATTCTGCAAGGATTGGTATATTTATAGGCTTGGCATAAGCCTGGTACCTGGTGGGAGAGGGGAGTCTTTTGGAGGAATATAGTCTTTGGCAAGGTTTGTGTTAAAATAGGTCCTTTCATTGATGCAACTTTTTTCCCTACGAGCCAAGTCGTTGTCTCACGAGCAGGTGTCTGGTTCACACAGAGATTTCTTTCATGGAGGTTATGGATTTATAGATTTAGTCCATTCTACTTCGATAAATGGAAGTCCATGTAATGCTTGGGTTCCACCAGCGGACCATGACGTCCTTATGCGCTCTGAGGACATCCGGACCGCGGAGGTCATTGTTAGTCAACTACATTTCTTTTAGATAGTTGAATGCATTTCGTTGCCTCCAGTTTAGGGTTATTTGGAGCTCAAAAGATTTTTAACCCCCTTTTATTTGGCGAACAAATGTAATAACTTGTAAAACCAGTCGGGATGCCTTCTGCCTGTAGTTACTGAAGCTTCTGCAGGAATACCATATTTTTTATTTTTCTGTTGATTTCATGGCACCAATACAGATTACAGCACTGCACAGAGATGCACATCAGTTTTGGTCTGCCATGGCGCCCACAATCTCAATTCCTCATCTCGGACCCGGGAAGCCTATCGGTTTTTGGAGTACATGCTATAGCGATGTTTGTAGGGATCATTTCATGCCGGTTACAATGACAATGGGGAATCCTTTTTTACGACTAGAGGAAAGAAGGTTTCACCATCATTTTGGACATTGGTACTTTACTGTAAGGGCAATGGCACTATGGAACTCCCTACCAAAAACAGGTTATGATGGTCATGTCGCCAAACAGGCTGAAGACGGGCCCAGATGTCTTTCTTGAAAAATATACTATTTCAAGTCATGAATATGAGGGTCTAGAGATGGGATGTTGATCCAGGGATTTATTCTGATTGCTGTACTTGGAGTTTGGGGGATTTTTTTCTTCTAGTATGGGATAGTTGTCATCGGACTCAAAGGGTCTTCCTTTGGATCATTATGAAATGTGACAGGAAGCCCTTAAAGGGGTTGTCTCACTACAAAGAGTAGCTTTCAACATATAGGGAATGGTAAATGAAGACCTTTTTTCAATATATTGCTTTGTTGCGGAGATAAGAGATTTTATCTGCTCTGTGTGCACACAGGTTTTTCTGGTCACAGGTCCTGCTCTTTGTCTGATCTGAGAGCAGGGAGTGACCTCACCACAGGTCGGCACACAATATTGCTGTCAGCTTGAGATCGGCGTGTGTTATCTCTAACAAACAAAGGAGATGAATTACTGTTTACTTTAGAGCACAGAGCTTCACAGTTCATAGATAGCATCTCCTGCTCTCATGTCAGTGCAGTTAGAAAAGCTGTGAATATAGAGCAGATATGCTAATCACTGCTATAGAACCACCCGCAGCCTGACCAGGAGGAGACGGGACGCATTCATCTAAAACTGCTTCTGGCTCTGTGAAACGGGATGGTGAGACAATCCCTTTAAAACCAGGCAAGACAGAAGCTATGTGGAGTAGGAGTCTCTTTCGAGTGGAACTTTGCCTTTGATAAATTCTGAGCCACCGTTCTGCTCACATTAGTTGGACAGCCTCCAATTCATTGTTGGAGCTAAAAATCTAAGAAGCCATGTGGGATAGACGGAGAAGCTTCACTACACTAATGTTACGACAAGGAAAATAACCAATAAACGGAATAGAAACCTGATCTCCATTCTCAACACGGTTTACAGAGGATGGCTATGATATATTAAGGATGTCGCCAGACAATGTTTATGACCTATGACTTCCTTAATGGCCAGACAAATTGGTTCCTTTGCCCACCACAAGCACAGGCACCAGGAGGGCACTGGTATCGCTCATTAATAGCGGAACATCCTTCCAGAGCTCATGTACCCAGTGTCTCCCCCGACTTACGTTCCTTTTTATTGGCTCGTGGTTTGTTTTTAACGGCCAAGGCTGAATGATTTGCTGTGTAACAAATTATAACGAAAATGGGGTTTAGATCTGTGTGACGGAGATAGCGGCGGTGGTCAGCCAGCATGACCTCCGCTTTACAAAGGACTTTAATGCCACACTGTGATAACCGTTCTTCTGACAACTATCTGGAGGAAAGCACATTGTAGGCGCTGACGTCTGGCTGACCTCTCAATGTCAACGCTTTGGGGTTTTTGGTGGAAAAATATTACATGGGAAGCCTAGGGCTCTGTACACAATGGGCCTCATTTATGACTGTACTTGATGCTTTTGGCAACCAATTTTGACCCCTTTTAAATTCCCGTTTTTCCGGGAAAAAATTAAACGAAGCGTGATTTCTATGGGAAACCCAAAAACACCTTTTAAACACTTAAAGGAGTTTACACGGATAAAAATTTTGCGTTTTTTTTGGATTTTTGCCCCCCAAAACAGCGTCAAAAAAGCCCTCCAAAATGCCCTCAGTTCATTTTTACTGATTCTTATGTAAAACAGCGTTGTGTTCCAAACAATTTTTTTACGGGGGGGTTTTTAAGCACTTCTTTGGAAGCCGTTTTGGGCGCTGACCAAGAAGGATCGTGTCAATTCTTGAAATTTTTCCACACTGAAAATCCCATTGGCTCAATGGAGAGCTTCAAAACCTCGGCATTTTTTTAAACACTTTTTGAAAAAGGGTTTTCATGGGGTTTTTTGTTGGGTATTAATTTTTAGGGGGGAAAACCGGTGAAAACCCTATTTTAAAAACATTCCTAAAAACCTCAATACTTTGTCTGAAAAGGCGCTTTTCAGACAAGGTTTTAACATCAATTTAAATGTAAAAATTTCCAAAAAAGGGGCCATTGAACATACCCTTATACAGTTTTCATAAATGAGGCCCGTTGTGTTTACAGTGCAGGTTTGGTGTAGTTGGGAAGGCTCGATGCACCCTAAAATTATCCATAACCTTGTTTTTTCCAATGGAGCCCAGTAGTGCCCTTTTTGGTTTCCTTTGGCTTTTATCATTGGCCCTTTTTTTTTTAACCGTAACGTATAGAAAAGCACGTTCTATACTTTCTTTCCCCAACAAAAATAGAAAATATTTACTGTGCAGTTTAGTGTTTTTTTTTTTTGTTTTGTTTTATTTTATATAACTTTTACGCCCATATCAACCTATGCCATTGTACTGTATACCTTTATAGCATCTATTTTGGCATAAATCAGTGTTAGGGAAAGGGGTGGCAAGTGCTTCACAAACGTGATTAATGAAAACCGGAGAAACCCCCAACTCCGTATTATTCATAATGCAATCTTGGCTTTTAATTTGTCTCCATCGGTTTCAGCTCCAAATAGACCCCTAGTACCACATGTATAAAAAACTGCTAGGTCCCCAGTTCCCTTTGTTGTCCATAGTAACCAATCAGAGCAGCTCTTTAATTTAATAGGTTTAAAAAAAAATGAAAGAGGGCTCTATTTTTGTATGAGCAACAAAGAAAGTCTAAACCCCTTTAACGTTTTAATCAGCTCCAGGCTTGCAGACCTAGGGGGTCTGGGGCGGGGAATAAACGGGACTTATTTTTTTTTTTGGCTTTTTTGTTCTGTGTGGTCACCTAAAATTAACTCAGGTCATCTATTGGCCATTTTCCACTGTTGGAATGGAGACTACTCGTATAACAGACATATTAAAGCTCCTCTCTCTTTGGTGCATACCATTTTAATTTTAGCTAAATGGGCCTTACTAGCCAATTGGTTGATTGATAATAATATACTCCGCGGTGGGTATAATATCCAACAACTAAAGACCTACCTCATCTGGAACATGAGGCGGCAATGGGACATATATAAAAATACACTAGAAAGTTCTTTAGAAAATGAACGTCTTTCATTAGTAAAAAGTGTACAACATCTGAAATTGATCATCTGATGCCATTTCTGTGTTTTCCTGGTATCTTCTAAGACTGCTAGTTGAAACTCTGGGGCCACTACATATAACATAAATCAATAGGGTGATTCTGTTGACCCTTTGGTCTACACCTGGGTTGGAGTGAGGGGACATCTTTTGCACTAAACTAATATGTTGCAGCTATTTCCAATTTAGATTTTTTGTGTGTATGTGATTCTCTTACAGCAGGCGTGTCAAACTCGTTTTCACCGGGGGCCACATCAGCCTCATGGCGTACCTTAAAGGGCCGACATAATTTTAGAACTGTGTAAATGGAATTTCTCCTTAAAGGGGTTTTGCCACGATGTAATGTTGACGTGGGATCCTCCAAAATGGGTTTTTAATCACTTTTCTAAATATATGTGATTACAAAAATTGCAGTCTGAGAGAGGCTACATGCTTCCAACATGCCTTGGTTACTTCAAAGCTTCTATTAGATACGACCTGACAAGAGCTGCTGTCTGCTGGCCGGGCTTGTGCAGATCACACTTCTTATCTGATGAGACTGAGCTGCAGAAGTTTTTAAGGCACCGGGTAGAAATATGTTTTCTTTTGTATACAGAAGAAACTAGTTGTAGAGTGATTAGATCCCTGCTTTATCTGATGACAGAGAACATGAAGAAAGCTTTCAAGCTGCTGTGTAGAAAAGCTGTTGTCTTTTGTACACAGAAGCCACAAGTTATAGTTTGATTATTTCAGTGAACATGTCACAGGATCCCTTATGCAGCTCCGTGCTCTGGCTGTGTGCGTCTCTCTCTCTTTCAGCTCTCAGCTTTCAGCTGATTTGTTTACATTAGCTTCTTAGCAGAAAAGGCTCCTCCTGACAGTGCAGTGTGTCTTGCTGTATTGAGAATCCACTCTTGTACTGTTTATTATTTCACTTAAGTTTTGAGACGCTCCCTTGGATTCTCATCCAATCCTCACTGGCCCCCACCCTCTCTCCCCTGCAGCTTCATGACTCAGCTTGATTTGTTGACATTCTGCCTGTGCTAAGCAGAGAGGTAAGAATCTTTGTCTCGGCAAATCCCCTTTAACTCTTACATTTGTACAGTATTGCTATTATAATTTAGCCCTTTGAGGGGAACCAGGAAGAATATATTGCCCCCCATAGGTAGATTGGTACACATGACCCTTGTAGGTAGGTAGGTGGGTATAAAGTACCCTGTAGATGACAGTTACATCTGCCCATGTAGGTAGATAGGTATTTTGCCCCCTGTAGCCAGGTAGTAATATGCCTCCTGCAGCCAGGTAATTGCTCCATGTAGCCAGGTATTAGAGCCGCCCTGTAGCCATGGAGATGCCCCACATAGCCGCCCTGTAGCCAGGGAGATGCCCCACATAGCCGCCCTGTAGCCAGGGAGATGCCCCACATAGCCCCCCCCTTTGACCAGGGAGATGCCCACATAAAGCCCCCCTTTAGCCAGGGGAGGGCCCCACTTAGCCGCCCTGAGCAGGGAGATGCCCAAATTCCCGCCCGTAGCGGGGAGATGCCCCACATACCCCCCCCATAGCCAGGAGAGCACCAATACCCCCCCCCAGTAGCCGGGGGAGATGACCACTGCCCCCCAGTAGCCGGGGATGCACACATAGCCCCCCCCAGTACCAGGGGGATCACCAATAGCCCCCCCCATTGCCAGGGGAGATGCCCCCTAGCCCCCTTAGCCGGGAGATCCCCCCAATACCCCCCCCAGTACCTATGTGCCCCATGCCCCCGTAGCCAGGCAGATGCCCCATGGGCCCCAGTAGCCATGTAGTCCCCATATACCCCCCCAAATGATTAAAAAATAAAAAAAACCTACTCCCCCTTCGGGGTCAGGGCACCGGGCTCGGCCCTGGGCGGGTGAATGGGTTTAAAAAAAACGGCGTTAGTCCCCGCTTACGCGTCACGCAGCCCCGGGGATTCCTGGGCGGCAGAAACAAAATATGAATAACAGAGTAGCATAAAGGACCATGAAAAGGCAAGACATCGAAACCTACATTCCAACCAGACAAACCAACAAAAGACAGCAGACAAAAAAACAAAAAAACAAAAAATAAAAAAAGGGGGGGGGGGAGACTTGTCCATAAAAGATATAAGTTCAAGGAACGATTAATGTAGTGTTTATTTTTAAAGGGGAGGAGAGGATAAAGGGGAATTTTAAAGGAAACCCCGTGACCCGTTCTTTGAACGGGTGTGTTTTTTAGGGTTCGGGCCATTAAGTCCTCCCTTCCTTGCCAAAGCTGATTTCCCCAAACCCTCTTCCAGGGATGGGGGGGGGGGGGGGGGGGGGGGGGGGGGAGAGATGATTTCCTCTGGGGAATTACTGCTTTGCAGCTTGTAATAGTGTTTAAAAAGAGTTTTTTAAATTGCTTACAGGGTGGGAAACATAAAGATAAGAGTGCCTCTGGGGAAATTTGGGGTTTTAGATGCCGTGGTCTCTTCAATTACTCCACTGCGGCCCCAAAAACCTCTGGCAAGGGGCAGCCCACCACACATGGGGCAAGGGCCCCTTTTTTCCCCCCACACCCCCAGCAAAAAGTCCCAGATGAGGGGGAACATTGTATTCAGGACAGAGGGGACCCTATACCAGCGCGACAGGATTTTAAAACTCTTGGTGTTTGGAGGCGATCATAGCCCTATGGGTTAGTTGAAAGCAGCGTTCCCATTGCTCTGTAGTGAAGGAGAGACCCAATTCCCTTTCTCAGCGTTGACAGTAAAGAGGGGGTTGCTTGGAATGAATGGATATTAGCAGCCTATACATGAATGACAGGGAGTGTCTCGAGCTTGTGGAGGAAACTAACGCCTTTTCAAAGACCGTTAGTGGTCTGGACAAGTCTATTTAAAGCTTCCATTTATTAATGAAATTAGCAAGTTGTAAAAATTGAAAAGGAGCGCAGCCAGAAACCACTTTCCCATCGAGTATTTCACCCAGCGGTCTTAACTTTCCTCCGGAAGAAACTGTGCAAAAACACAGAGGGACCTGCTTTGAGCCGCCCAGAAAAGCATTTGGTGAAACACCCGGTGGGAAGTCAGGGTTGTCTGTAATCAGCAGGCAGGGGCCTCCTCGATCTATGAGATTATAGGAATTCCTGTACGAGTAAAGGACAGCTAGTGTATGCCTAACACAGAAAGAAGTGGAGTACTTATTTTGGAGAGCAGGAGTCCAGGTCCAAGGGAGAACCGCCACCGCCGACGAACTAAGATCCTCCGCCAGTCCCACCCATGATTTATTATCCCAATCTGAGACCAACACTAAAAAGCGCGAATAGGCCGAGGCCAAATAGTACAGTCGGCAATTTGGCAGGCCAGCCCCTCCAGAGTCTTTAGGCCTGATAAGCGTATCATACGCAATCCTCGCCCTCCTAGTGGACTAAACAAAAGAATTAAAACACTGTCGCACTTTCTTCCAGAATGTAACCGGAATATGTATGGGAAGCGTTTGGAAGAGGTACAAGAATTTTGGAAGGATAGTAATCTTGAGCAAGTTTATTCTGCCAAACCAAGATAGCTCCTTTTTGTTCCAAATATCTAAGTCTATTTTAAGTCTGGTGAGGAGGGGGAGGAAATTGTTAGAGAAGAGTTTCGAGAGGTCCTCCGAAATATGTATCCCCAAATAGGAAATACCAGTTTTGGGCCATTCAAAAGAAAAATTAGATTGAAGGGAGGTCCGGTCCCGTGGGCTGATACCGATGCCTAATGCCTCTGATTTGGCGAAGTTAATTTTAAAATTGTACCAGGTTCCAAAGCTTCTGATGTCGGCCATCAGGGATGGGAGGGAAACATGCGGATTAGAAATATAAACCAGAAGATCATCTGCGAAAGCAGCGCACTTGTACTCCCGTGTCCCGATCGTAATTCCTGAGATATCAGGGTTAGATCTGATGGTCGCCATCAGACTCTCCATCACTAAAACATACAATAGGGGGGATAGTGGACAGCCCTGTCTTGTCCCATTTGAGGTAGGGAGGGAATCAGAAAAGATGCCGTTCACCTTGATACGGGCAGAGGGCGCACGATACAAAGCCGCTATCTTAAGAGAAAAGTAGGGCCCAATCCAATCTGGGCAAGAGTCTGATGGAGGGAAGGCCACGAAATACGGTCGAATGCCTTCTCTGCATCCAGGGACAAGACCAGAAGGGGCAGTTAATGAGTGCGAGCATAATGGATAATATCGAGAGTCTTGAGCGTGTTATCGTGCGCCTCTCTGCCCGGAACAAAGCCCACCTGATCCAAATGGACAATAGAGTTCAGTAGTGGATTGTCCGTTAGCGATCATTTTTGCATACATTTTAAGATCGACATTTAACAAGGAGATGGGGCGATAGCTACCACAGGACTGGTGATCTTTTCCAGGTTTGGGTATAACAGCAACGTGCGCCAACATGGCTTGAGGGGGGGAATGGAGAGTCTGCCGTGATAGAGTTGAAAGCTTCCAGGAGTAGAGGGCAGAGTGGTTCCGGGAAAGTCTTTTATAAAACTGAGCTGTAAAACCATTCGGCCCTGGGCTCTTACCTCCTGGAAGGTCCCTGATAACAGGCTTTAACTCCAGCAAAGAGAAGGGTTCCTCTAATTTCTTAACAATTTCTGCCGGTACTCTAGAGGATAAGGAAGGGTGGGGAAAAACATCTGGTTGGTGCGGGTGGGAAGGAGGAGGCAAATTATATAATTTAGGGTAAAAATCATGAAAAGAGTGGGCAATCTTGTCCGTATGGTGGACCACAGTATTTGTGGCGGTTTTAATCGAGGGAATGTAAGACTGCCCCATCTGGGAGCGGGCCGCCCTGGCAAGCATCCGTCCGCACTTATTGCCATGCTCGTAGAATTTACTACGGCATGTTTGTATGAGTCGGCCGCATGATGCCTCCAAAAGGCGTTTCACCTCCAGACGTGCGTCCTGTAACTCCCGTAGAACGGTGGGGGAGAGGGCACTTTTATGCGCCGTTTCTAGAACGGAAACCTTAGCAAGAGCTTTCTTAAGCTTGGCAGATCTCTCCTTTTTGAGCCTTGAGCCATGTTTGATCAGAACCCCCTGGATCATGCATTTAAGCGCTTCCCATTGAGTAGTTGCTGGGGTGGGGTCCTGCTCATGATGAGATGTAAATTGAGAGATGGTCCGCTCAATCTCCGTAACACAAGGAGTGTCCAGGAGAAGGGACTCGTTCAGCCTCCAGTTCCAGATTCTTTCTCGTAGAGCCGGAAGCTGGACAGTGCAGAAAACGGGAGCATGATCGGACCATAGGATATTGCCGATGGATGTAGACACCAGCTGGGGTAAAGCTGAGTGCTGGATCATAATATAATCCAGACTGCTATAAGAGCCATGAGGAGGAGAGTAAAAGGAATAGTCCCTATCTGTAGTATGCAACAACCTCCAGGAATCACAAAGCTGGAGGAGCAGGAAAGCCCTCTTCACCCTCTTGATAACCGAGTATGACAAAGAAGATTTCCCGGAGGAGTTGTCCAAAGTGGGGTCTAGGGTGACATTGAGGTCCCTGCATAGCAAGACGGTCCCTTGGACTAAGGGGAGAGCAGTGTCAACTAATGTCTCAAGGAAGCCCGCTTGGCCCATATTTGGGGCATAAGCGTTGATAATAGTGAAAATTTGCCCACTAATGGAAATGACTAGGATCAGATAGCGCGCTCCCGGATCAACAGTGCAGCTGATGACCTGATGAGCCAGGGAGCGATGAATGGCTACGGCGACCCCCCTGGACCTGGACTCAGAGAAGTTGGCAAAGTGCCAAGAAGTATATTGTTTATTTTTAATAACAGGGCCATGTCCTACCTTGAAATGTGTTTCTTGGAAGCACACAATTTGCGCTCTGGCCCGGTGGAAATGATGGAGAATCTGCGCTCTCTTTTCAGGGGTGTTCAGCCCATTGGCGTTGAACGAGGCAATGCGTATATCCATCGTCGTTGAAGGCAGTTGGGACATAGTAATAGACAATGTGTAGTGAGGCCGAGTCTCCTAACTAGTAGTAATCTGTGCGTCGGGATCAAAGAGAGGGAGAAGAGGAGAGGAAAAAGAGGAAAAAAAAAAAGGGGGAAATATACAACACACCCACCCAACACAGACATGTAACTCACAAAAACACCAAGAAGCAGGAACGAGAGCCATGTGCGGTTACTTATCAAGGAACAAAAAACAAGGAACTAACACCCTGCAAAATTGAGAATACTCAAAGCAGGAGTCCCAACTACTGGGGGAATGTGGTAGTACTTAACAGCAGAGAGGGGGCTCCCCGTTACCCGCAATGAGGTATGAAAGAAGGAGAATAACAATAACCAGCTAAACTGTCACCTTTGTGAGGGGAAGTACAAACAAGATAGGCACACTCCAGTGAAAGTAACGAACATAATGAGAAAGTTACATAGGGGTCCCAAGGTACCCATATTACTCGACGGATATAGTGTGCCAGCAAAGAGAAACGTTAGTAATCTACGGTGCTAGCATTTCAAGGTCCAGTGAAACTCTGCGTAGAAGCAAACCTCCAGGGGGCCCCACGGCCCTCCTGACAAATGGCGGAGGAGAGATCGCTTCGCACATCTCAAGAGCGATGATTAAGAAGGTTGGTCAGAGGGGGGACCTCGCCGGTCCTGGGTCGAGGAACCCCTAGGTTGTCATTGCCCGATTCCACTTCCTCTGGATTCAGCAGGAGTAGGTGGAACAGAGACCAACTGAAGATGCCTCTTCCGCATCGTGGGTCTGGATACGAGTGATGATAGCGTAGGCCAGTCCGGAAAGGATAGGTCTTGAATACCCAGACTGCAGAACCGGTGGAATGTCCGCAGCCGAGCGGACTATGAGAACTTGCTTGTCCGTCCGGATGCGCAGGGTGAAGGGATACCCCCAGTAAAATGGAATATTCTTTTCCCGGAGAATGTCCAGAAGCGGTTTGAGGGATGCTCGTTGGGCTAGGGTGAGTCTGGACAGGTCCTGCATAATCCGAATGGGAGAACCCTGAAATGTTAGCGACTTGCGTCTTCTGGCTTCGAATAAAATGTCTTCTTTCATAGCAAAGAAGTGGACCCGGCATATAACGTCGCGCGGCCTGGGATCATCTGGATTGGGCAGCCTTAGACCCTGATGAGCTCTGACAATTTCAATATGAGCTGAAGGTGGGCGGCCCAAGAGGTCATTAAATATAGTGGTGATGACCGAGAACAGGTCAGCATTAGGGATAGATTCAGGAAGACCCCTGATCCTCAGGTTGTTGCGCCTGCTGCGGTTCTCAATATCATCCAGGTGCTGTTGTAGAGAGAACAGTTGAACAGAATGCTGAGCCAATTCTTCAGACACAGAAGAGAGAGCGGTGGAGGTCTGGATCTGCGCCTGTTCCAACCCGTCTACAGTAGAATGTAGGGAGGATAGTTCCGTACAAAAGTGGGCAAACTCCTGACTAAATTTGTCGACTATTTGTTCGGCCATTAAGGAGATATCTGCCCTTGATGGAAGCGGCTGTAGTAGGTGTTTCAGGTCCGCCAGGGTTACTGGTCTGTTCTCCTCTAAGTGAGCTTGTGCTTCAGTGATGGGAAAAGATAGATGGACCTGGCCAGGTCGCTGCGCTGAAGCTCCAAAAATTGGGGGAGTCCCCTGTAGGCTGGATGCCAGACGCTGACCATCAGATGAGGGTAGAGTAGCAGCCCCCAGTTGTCCCCCACAGGGCACGGTCCAGAGTCCTGTGGCAGATGAGGGCACAACGTGGCAGCCTGTGGTGAGGATAGTCTATGCGCAGGGGACGCTGCCCAGGAGGATCCGGTGGACCAGGAGGGGGAAGCCACTGAGTGTGTGTGGTGCCCCACGGTATTGCAGGGTGTGAGATCCTGGGATCTCAGACAGCCAGTGTCCTCTCCTGTCTGCCCCCAGGGCAATATGGCAGGTGCCTCAGGGGGGGGGGGGTCCGTTTATGGGGCATAAAAGCAGTTCCTGAGGAGCCAGCGGCCCCAGCAGCGGTGCAGTCCCTCGGGGGGTTTTTTCCCCAAGGGGAGGGCCCAAAGGGGGTTTATTTGGAGATGAGCCAAGGGGCCAGGGAAAAAACCCCTTTCAAATTCAGTTTAGGAGGGCTGGGAGGCTCCAGATAGGGGCGGGACCCGGGTTTTCCCACTTTTGGGCCAGCTGCCCGGGGGGCATTTTAAAGTCCCGCAGCGTGAGCTGGGGGCTGCCGGTTTTGGAGTGCGGGGGGCCGGGGCCCGGGTAAACTCCCCGCTTGTCGCTCCGGGTGTTTTTAAAGGGGGGACTTCCCCCCGGGCACGGACCGACCTGTGGGAGGGGGACGGGGAGACCGGAGATTTCTTTTCAAAAGGTGAGGAGTCTTAAAATTGGGGCCCCCCGGGGCCCAAGTAATGTTGCGGGGTGGACGGGGGGAGTCCCGCTCCTCCAGCGGGGGAGGGACCCGGTCCCAGCGGCTCCAGTGATGCTGCCACGAGGTGCGGCATCTTGAAGGTGCGGGCAGAAATGCGGGAGGAGGTACCCGATTTAAAACCGGGGGAAAGAAGTTGTCAATGTCCCCCTGAGCGGCGCCAGTCAGAAGCAGGGTCTTTGCTTTCTGTCTTTTGAAATTTTCCCCTTTTTCCCTCATGAAATTGAAGTGGTTAAACTGCAGGGAACGAGGAGTCTGCAAGTTCCCTTTCCTCACCCCAGCCATGCCTACCCAAGTTCCGTTTTTCCCCTGTTTTTAAAAATTGTTTTATGTTGTTTTTTTATGTTTTATGACAGTTAAAAAAGGGGTTTGGGGGTTCCCATTTTGGGAGTGTAATAATATAAAATTTTATAACTAGAGATGGGCGAACGATTTAACAAAAGGAGGAATTAAATTTAGAATTTCAGGAAAAAACTTCGATTTGAAGAAGTCGAATTTTGGGGTAAATTGGGGAACAAAGGGTGTTTTTTGATTGTTTAAAATGGTTTGCGAGCACATGGCGTTACTTTGGGGCCCAAAAGCACTTTTGGGAGGAAGGGGGGCATAGCCTGCAGACTTGTGCAGAGGGGAAACCCAAAACAGGGGACCGGCGGGATTCTGTGACATCCCCGACTATATAAGTCGGACGCGACGCTGGCAGTTCCCATTCCTCTCTCTGGGGCCCGTGTTTTAGTGCTGCAGCTATTATTAGAGATCCACACAAAAGAAAAACTCCTTTTTAAAAGCGTTTTTTTGGGGGGTGCCCACACTTGTCTCGGACTGTTTTTTTTTACGTTCTAATTCTGATTTTGTGGGGAAATTAAAAATTAAAGTCCTGTGTGCGCCCCAATTTTCAGCTGCATATACTTTTTAAATGTTTTTCCCCTTGATTTCGGAGAAATTTGGGAATTCCAAGGGTTACCCTAAGCTGTTTTTGCTGTTGATTCATTTAAAAAAAAACGGGTTTTTTTTTTCAATCCAAATCCCCTTTAAATTTTTTGGGCGGGCTAAATTTCCCTTTTGGGGAAAATTTATTTTCCAAGGGGTTAAATTTAAAGGCGTTGTTCTGCTTTTTGTGGGGTTTCAGGGGGTTTTTTCCAACGCCAAGAAAATTTTGCTGTAGCAAAATTTCCCATACCCGGGAAGGTTAAAAAAAGCCTGTTTGCGTTTTTTCTATTATTAAAATACACAAAGTTTTTTAAACGGAATTTTGAAAAAATTTTTTTTGGCGTTTGTGGAGTGCAATTTTATCCAAGGGTTACCCAAGTTTGTTAGGGGGGTTTCATTTGGAGTCAAATACAGGGTGTGTATTTTCATATACAGTTTATCTTCTTTTTAAACAGAGTCTGTAATTTTTGAAAAACAGTATGTAGACAGGAGGTGATAGGCTCTTCACATGCAGTGGCAGTGGCAAAAACCCATTCCTGGAAGAGGCACAGGCCCGCAGCACGTAAGGGGAGGGTGGGCAGGGGGGTAAACTCGGGAGGCTAGAACTCCCGGGTGTCATCTAGGGGCCCGGGTGTGTTGCCCAGCAAAAAAAGGGGTTCCCTTAAAATTGGGTTTAAATAGGTCATCCCTTCCCCCCGATGCCCAATTGACAACCCCACCCAAAGAGTCGGTGGGAACGTAGAAAAACCCCTTAGTTGGCATGGCCCAGGGGGGGTTCAGCGGCCCTACCTGTCCTCAACCCCCCACTGCCCCATTGGGTTTCCCCTCAGCCAGAGATCTACTTGGGGTCTGGGCTCTATCAGGGGAGGGGACATTTGAGGAGGGCAGCCCAGCAGTTTATTGGGGTTGGGAAAAGAAAGGGGGCCAATTTCCCCCCTTTGCTTTTGAAAGTAGGGGCAAAGTTTTAGTTTGTGGAGAATGGCATGGGGAGGTCTGTTGTGAGGGGTCAGCCTCTGATAAAAAAAACCGTTGAGGGGGACGGGCCGTGAAGATAAAAACAATCGATGATGAGTACTAAACCGCATTTGGGAGGGGGGGTGAGGAAGGGCTTCATCATTTTGGAAAAGGGGGCGTCAGCTTGGTTTTCAGGCAGCAGCGGGGGGGTCCCAGAAAAGTGGGTAGTGGGGCCCGTGATAGCAGGGTAGCGCAGTGCGGGGTCGGGAGCCAAGTGGCCAGGGGGAAAAAAGAAAACCCACTTCGCAGGTCAAGAAAGTAGCGGCACAGGGGGTCAGCGGGGGAAGGAGGGGGGTAGTAGTCACTCGTGCCCAGCGTTGGTTGGGAAAATCAGCTACTGCGGGGGTGGAAAATTCTTTGCTAAGACACGGAGTAGCCGGTTTTGGGTTATGTAGAATTTTGTGGAAGAAAGGTGAAGGGGGCCCGGGGGGCTAAGTTGGGGAAAAACGGCCCTGCGTAACACAGCAGGTGCATTGGTTTGGGCCAGGGGAAACGTAAATCAGATGGGTGGTCCATCCTGCCGCCGTGCAGTGCCCGTGGCATGATGAAATTTTAGCCAATCAAAGGGTCCACCACCTCTGAGAAGGGAAGCTGTTTCTCTTTGCCCTTCTTCCCGGGCCCGGCGCTCCGCTCCCGCTATCATGGCGCCAGCAGTGTTTAAAGAGGCGATTGCCCAAAAAGACCCAAAAGTATGCGTCCCAAAAAAACCTAAGGGGCAGAAGCTGGGCCCCTGCTCCTGTCCAAGTTTTTTGGTACTGCAGTCCTCCCTTTCCAAATGGTTTGGGCTCTGCACTGTTTAGAGAATTTAAAGGCCTGTGCCCAGCCGAGGTGGAGAGTTTCCAAACCGTAATTTTTTTTTCCAAAAAAGGGAGTAAAAACCCTTACAAATTTTGTAGGGAAAAGGGGGCGGTTTGGCCCTTCCCTTGGGGGTTATCGGTTTTTTCCCCAAAGGGGCACGGCAGCACGGACGTGTGGGCTGTAAATATGGTCAGGCCAGTACATGTCCTTTACGGCCCACGGGTGAATGTGCTTCTGCCCAGCCCACACCAACAACTTGGACAGGAGAGCCGCTTTCTCCTCCCGTTGTAAAAACTGCGCTCCTGCGCCAATGTCCGCCCTCCTTCCCCACCACCACCACCATCTAAAGCCTTCCACAAGTACTGCTCCATCATACACATGTGTAGGGACAGCGGTGTCACGCAGTTCTACACCTGGCTTGCTCGGCGAACGAAGTACCACAGTAGGGGAACTGCTCCGCGTCATGCAGCAAAAAAATCGATTGTGGCTTTCTCCCCAACTGCAAATTGGAACCATGGTGACGGACAATGGGAGGAACATGGTGTCCAGCTGCACCGGGGAGGGATGGTCCATCGCCCTGATGGCGCAGGTGTTCAATCTGGTTGTGAAAAGGTTCCTGAATCTTCCCTGATCTCAGAAGATTCTGAAAATGGCCAGGAAACTTTTCATGAAACTTAAATCCATTCCTACAAAGCCGGGCACACCCCCAATCCTCGATTTTTCATTGCGGCAAGAACTGTCCCATAACAATTTTAAATATGCGGTGTTTCCACCCAACTTTGGAATTCCAGCCTGCACATGTTGGACCGCATTTTTGTCATTGAGAAAAACGTTTCATTCCACGCTTCATGTCCTGGAACAGATGCTGAAAAATCTGTCTGGGCGGGGGGATGAGACTGGCGCTACATCTCGCGGCCAACATGAGTCCGTGGGGATTGAACTGGAGGAGAAGGGGGAGGACATTGGAGCAGAAGCTTTGGGTCTGTGAAATGATGGATTTCTACCCAGGTGACAGGAGAAGGGCAGGAGCAGCTGGAGGGGGTAGATGGAGATGAGGAAGATGAGGCAGATGACCGCAAGCAAATTGTGGCAGTAATACAGTGGAGATGGAGGCAGGGAGCCCTCGGAGTCACTTGTGCAGATGGCCCGCAGCTTTCTGTTTTTCCTGGGTAGTGGGCAGCCGAATAGTACCATCCGGCGAGGGATACTTCTGGCTCTCCACCCTATTGGACCCTCGCTACGGTCCAAAATGGGGGACCTTTTTTCCCAGCTGCTGAGAGGGGGGACAAACTCAAAAAAACTATAGAGAAATCCTCCTAAATCATTTGGCCGTGCCTATGTGCGGCATGTCTTCCTCCTCTACAGGTCTGACGGGGGGGTCCTCAGCGCTCAAGTACACTGCCGGGTCTGTGGGAAGGTTGGGGGGGGGGTAGGACAGTACCAGCTCCATCAGCAGCAACCTAAGTCTTGGGGTCCTGATGAGCAGCTTTCCTTCACCCGCCTAGTGAGGAGGCACTCGCCAGCAGCGAGCAGCAGAGGGCCTGGAGCAGACCCTGAACAACAGGTGGTGGCCTACTTGTACAGCACTCTGCCACCCCAGATTAGAAGATCCGCTGGACCCTATACTGGGTAGCCAAACTGGATTATGTGGCGCACGTGCCGGAGTTTGCAGTAGGAAACTGTCCCTGCCCGCGAGTATTGTGTGCATCAGAGCAGGTGGTTTTCATGCAGCCGGGGGCCATCGTTACCAAAGGATAACCCGCTTGTTCCTCTCGAAATGTGGAAAAACGACTTACCTATGTCAAGATGATCAGGCGTGGATCATCCAGGATTGTCCACACAACCAATGCTTAAGCTCAGATTTACATCTGACATGACGCATCAGAAGGAAAACTTTGAGAAATGAGTCTAGTTCAAACTAGCTCCTCAGCCACTATTTTTCCTGATGCCGCCACCCGCCTGATCCACACATCTGCTGCCAGTTTCTCCATCAGCCTACCACCATCTTTACCAGGACGGGTATTGCCACCCACCTCCACACTCTGTCATTGTGCCATTCAATGACCTCAAGCTGCTGCTGCTGTTGCCGTGACCTACACACTGTGTCATTGTGCCACTCTCTGCCCTCATGCGGCGCTGCTGTTGTTCTGCTGCGTCACCTCCACACCTTTGTCATTGTACACTCTCTGACCTCATCCCTGCTGCTGTTTCGCTGGGGTCACCCTCACCGTGTCATTGTGCCACTCTCTGACCTCATGCTGTTGCTCCTGCCATCACCTTCACTCCCTGTCATTGTGCCACTCTGTGGCCTACTCCTGTTTTTTCCACCTCCAGAATGTCATTGTGCCACTGTCGGACCTCATGCTGCTGCTGTGGCTGCTGCTGGACCACGACACTCTGCATTGTGCCACTGTCTGACCTCATGCTGCTGCTGTGGCGGGCTGCCTTTGACCCTCCACACTAGGTCTTTGTGCACTCTGTAGCCTACTACTGGTTTTGCCACCTCCAGAATTTGTCATTGTGCCACTGTCTGACCTCATGCTGCTGCTGTGGCTGCTACCGTGACCTCCACACTCTGTCATTGTGCCACTCTGTGGCCTACTCCTGTTCTGCCCCCCTCCCACACTGTGTCATTGTGCCACTGTCTGACTCAGGTGCTTGCTGCGGGCTGTGCCCTACACACTCTGTCATTGTCCCACTCTGTGGCCTACTCATGTTGGTGCCACCTTCACACTCTGTTATTGTGCCCTGTCTGACCTCATGCTGCTGCTGTTGATGACTTCATCTCCACACTTGTGGGTCCTGATTTGCGGGCCACTTCATAATGTCATTGTCCCCACTCAATACCCTACTGCTGCTGTTGCCGTGACCCCCAACACTCTGTGATTGTGCCACTCTGTGGCCTACTCATGCTGCTGCCAAGTGACCGCTGTCTCACTGGAACACCCTGTGGTTTTCTAATGCTGTTTCCACCCTCACCACTCCATGACGTTGCCACTATGTTTGGTTTTCCCCTTCTTTTCGCCTGTCAGAAGGAATGGGAAGGATCTTGATTGTCTAGCCAAAAGCAGGAGTGGATACAGAACACAAAAGACATGCAAATATCCCATTTACTGGTCACCCTCTGTTTTGGATCAACTCCCTGTTTTTTTTGGCCTTAGCTATACCGATGGATTATTGACCGATTGAAAGCGGACACTGACGGATGAAAGGAAGGGCAAAATGATCAGAGACGTCAACGCAAAATTACTGCCAACACCCTCTCCACTCATTCGGTGGGGCCTCTACATGTATCAGCGTTTAACAGATCAGGTTCTGTCATATTTTGTGACGGTTTAAAGCTCTGGCCTCATCTAGTGACCCCTGCTGTGACGTCCCCTTACTGTGCTGAGACCTGTGCCGGCTCCAGTAACCTACTACTGTGTTCTTTGATGCTATGGTAGGATCTTAGCCTAAGCTTTGTTTTTTTTCCAGTTTGGCGCTGCCATGACTTATCGGGCTGCATTCCCGCTTCAGTTTTTTGGTCAGTTTTGCCCCCGTAAGTGCCCAGGGAATTGAAGGGTGAAGCAATTCTAATGGCCCGGCAGTCATGTGCATGTCATACTAAAACACAGCATTGTATGAAGACCAAACCAAGCTCCCTCTGCATATTTAAGCATGGCACAATGTTCTACAGCACCCTACAGGCTCTGTGCAGCCAGGAAATAGCTGTTTTTTAACGCGATTCGTCCCAAAGTAATTCGGACCGAAACAAATTTTGTCGGAAAATTCGGCGAAGTCGGCCAACCGAATTTTTGAGAAATTCGCCCATCTCTAGTTATTATAGCTCCTGACATGTGTATGCCTCTCAAAATCTAACAGAAATTAGGCAGCATGTCATATGGTCCGTAAAATAGTGCTAATAAAATCAACATCTTGTCTGACAAACAACAGGCCCCAATATGGCTGTGCTGATAAAAAATTATAGCTATTTAAATGCAGTGACACATTTTCTTCTAAAATACTGGGATTAAGAATGAACATCTGTTTTTCTATAGTCCTTTCAGCAGGACAAAATGGGTTTTCCTAACCATGCAGACTTATAGGACAGGTTACATTTTTAATACTATAAAAGGACCCTTATACTTCCCCTCTTGTATTATTTTATAAATGTCAGATTGTCTAGAAGGGAAAATGCTGCTGAAAGGACTAAGGGAAAGCAAATTTACATTCTAAATCTTGAGCTTTTCTTGAGTCCTTATCTGCAGCATAGTGATGTTGCAACCAGAAACTTATAAAGGGTCTCCATGAATAGACCTAAAAATTGACCTCCCTAAAAATACATAATCTGAGTAGTCATATAATGCTGAATAAAGAAGTTTTGTGATTACCAAGAAGATGTCAAGAAGATTTGATCAACAGAGACTAAGGTAACCCTAGGTTCTCAGATTTATAAGCAAAGGGAATAGTATCAGTGATCCAGCGAGAGATGGTGGCATTGGAGGTTAAAGGTTTTCTTAGCACCAGCAATGGAAAGTCAAAGGTTTTTATCCTTCCTGAATGCAGAGATTCTAGAGATATAAGTCCTGAGACATCGAATCATGTCCAGAAACTGACGAAGTTCATCCTCCTTAGAGGCGTCCTGGAAAGTCAGATCTGGTAATACAAAAGATTGGTAGATTTTAGTTTGGGAAGCTACCTTCATTCTAAAGAATGTAAGAAACCATGAGTTGACTTTGTCTTGCAGAAAGAAACAATGCACAGTTCATAAGAGCCCAATGACTGAAATTCAACAATGCAGTTGACAGAGCTTATAACTAGAGATGAGCGAACAGTAAAATGTTCGAGTTCAAGTCGAACTTCGAACAGTAGTGGTGTTCAGTTCGAAGTGTCAGTCAAACTTGAACCCCAGCAAAGTCAATGGGAGAAGATGTTTGGCTTAATTTTTATGCCTGTAAAGGTGAGGAGAAGCTGTAATTACCATTTGTAACAGTTAACTGGATACGTGGAACAACTTAGTGAAGAAAATTTGGCTCAAAGAGTGACAGAAAAAAATTCAGAGGCTAAAATACTTAATTCCTTTCAATGGCTAATGGAAAAGATGAGGACAGCATGCAAGCAGAGGTGTAGCTATAAGAGGTGCAGCAGTAGCAGCCCTGCATCCTTTTGACACAAAAGAAGACACCGGTATTGGAAATGGTACATGGTAACTGGCAGGAGCCCCATTTCACTTTTTGCACCAGGGTCCAATAACTTCAAGTTACACCTCTGCTTGCAAACATTGTACATGTGATATATGTGGTGGCAGCAAGAACATCCCAATGGGAAATATGGAGGTTCAACTGGCAGGGGCATAGTTATAGGGGTGCAGCAGTAACAGCCACTACGGGGCTCTGCAGCCTGAGGGGGCCCAAAAGCCCCTTTGACACGTAAGAAGACATCGGTATTGGAAATGGCACACAGTAACTGGCAGGGGTGCAAATAGAGCAGTACAGGAAGTACTCCTATCAGGGGCCCTAATCAAAAAGTGGTCCACTGATATGTTAAAAAATAGCAACTATTAATGGGTGGGGGCCCCATTTGATTTGGCTGTATGGGGCCCTGAAACAGTTAATAGATGACTGATGGCATCCCTGGTAATGGCGGGGGGCCATTTCACTTTTTGCACCAGGACCCATGAACTTGAACTTACGCCTTTTCAGGCTGGACTAGATTAGACGGCAGTACCATTGGCATGAGCGAGAATATGCCGATGGGGAACATGGAGGTTCCAGTTTGACTAGATTAGACAGCAGTACCATTGGTGGCAGCGAGAACATGGCAATGGGGAACAGCGAGTTTCCAGTCGACTAGATTAGGCGGCAGTACCATTGGTGGTAGCAAGAACATGCCAATGGGAAACATCGAGGTTCACAATAACAGGACTTAGTACATTTGGAGGTAGTAAAGGTGGAGGCATTTAAAAAAATAATGATTTACACGGAGTAAGAGTAAGAGTTGTATGCAGTTCACATCAAGGTCATACAGGTGGATATTTCAAAATATATTCAGCCATAAATCTTGTAAATCTAGCTGTTGGCAGCAGTAGAATTCAATTTGTAGAAGCATTAGGCACAGGAACTACAGACAAGAGTTGTAGTGTAGTTTAAATGTGTATTTCACATTGTGAAGGAGACGTGCTACAGTTTACTGCTCAGTGATACCGGCAACTGGGACAACAAAATGGTCAGAGATCCATGCTTGATTCAATTTTTAATGTAAAACGATCCACATTGTCAGAAGAGAGATGGATACATTTGTCAGTTATTACCCCGCCAACTGTGCTGAATATACATTTCGAGAAAATGCTGGCTGACGTCCAGGATAAAACTTCTATGGCATGTCGAGCAAGCTCAACCAATTCATCCGGTTTGGACACCCAGAAGTTGAATGGGTCCAGACTAGAGATAGGCGAATTTCTCAAAAATCCAATTCGCCAGGTTCGCCGAATTTGACACAAAAATTTGTTTTGACCCAAATTTATTTGCGGCGAATCACGTTAAAAAACAGCTATTTCCTGGCTTCAGAGAGCCTGTAGGGTGTGCAGAACATTGTGCCATGCTCAAGTATGCATAGACAGCGTGGTTTGGTCTTCATACAATGCTGTGTTTTAGTAGAATACACACATGACAGCCGCCGCTCGTAGAATCGCTTCACACTTCACTTCTCTGGGCAGTTACAGGGACAAAACTGACCAAATAACTGAAGTGGGAACACAGCCTGACAAGGTAATGTCAACGCCAGCTGGAAAAAACCGAGCTGAGGGCCAAGATCCTACAATAGCGTCAAAGAGCGCACTTCTTTTACACCGACATCAGAAGATTCCACAGATTATGACAGAACCTGCTCTGTTAAACGCTGATACATGTAGAAACCCCCCAAAAGAGTGGAGAGGTTGTCGCAGTAATTTTGCATTGACGTCACTGATCATGTTACCCTTCCTTTCATCCGTCAGTGTCTGCTTTCAATCGGTCAATAATCCATCAGTATTGCTAAAGCCAAAAAGAAAACAGGAGTTGATCCAAAACAGAGATGACCAGTAAAAGGGATATTTGTATGTCTTCTGTGTTCTGTATCCAATCCTGCTTTTCGCTACCTAATCATCAGACAATCATGATCCTTTTCATTCCTTCTGACAGATTAAAAGAAGGGGAAAATCAAACATAGTGGCAACGTCATAGAGTGGTGGAGGGTCGAAACAGCATTAGGAAACCACAGGGTGTTCCAGTGATACAGTGGTCAGTTGGCAGCAGCATGAGTAGGCCACAGAGTGGCACAATGACAGGTTAAGAAGGTGGCAGCAACATCAGTAGGCCACAGAGTCGCACAATGACAGTGAGAAGGTGGTAGCAACATCAGTAGTCCACAGAGTGGCACAGTGACAGAGTGTGGATTTAGCAGCAACATCACTATACCACAGAGTGGAAAATGACAGGTTGATAAGGTGGCAGCAACTTCAGTATGCCACAGAGTGGCACAATCACAGAGTGTGGAGGTGGCAGCAACATAAGTAAACCACAGAGTGGCACAATGACACAGTGTGGATGTGGCGGCAGCAACAGCAGAAACAGCATGAGGTCAGAGAGTGGCACAATGACAAATTCTGGAGGTGGCAGCAACATGAGTAGGCCACAGAGTGGCACAATGACACAGTGTAGCGGTGGCAGCAGCATGAGTAGGCCACAGATTGGCACAATGACACTGTGTGAAGGGTGGGTGGAAATACCAGTCGCTTGTATAGATGGTGGGTGGCATATTGAGCATCTGGCAGTAGATGTTTGACATAAAGCAGTAGGCAGCATCAGAGTAGTAGCTTAGGTAGGTAGTTTGTCTCCTGACTCATTTCTCAAAGTTTTGGGGAGGCGTCATGGCTGATCTAATCTGATGCATAAAACATTGGTGTGTGGAAATCCTAGTCGATCCATGCCTGATTCATCTTGATAAAGGTGAGTCTCTCCACATTTCCGGTGGACAAGCGAGTTCTACTTTGGGTAACTATGGCCCCCACAGCACTGAACACCCACTCTGATGCCACACTACTGGCCGTGCAGGACAGCTTCTCCAGTGCAAACTTGGCAAGTTGCAGCCACACATCCAGTTTGGCTGCCCAGTAGTCCAGCGGATCTTCAATGTGGGGTGGCAGAGTGATGTCCAAGTAGGTCACCACCTGATGGTTCAGGGTCTGCTCCAGGTGCTGCTGCTGGTTAGTACACTCCTCACTAGGCGGGTGAAGGAAGCTGCTCCTCAATGACTCCAGACTTATTCTGCTATTGATGGAGCTGTTACTGCTTATACCCCCCCACTAACCCACAGCTGCCGTGTCAGTGGTACGTGAGCGATGAGGAACCTCCCGGTCAGACTTGTCAGAGGATGAACGATGGCGCAATAGCAGTCCCAAACTGACTTTTTAGATTTCTCTTTAGTACTTGAGTTTGTCCTCCCTCTCAACAGGTGAAAAAAAGGCTCACATTTAGGACCGGTAGCGAGGCTCCAAGAGGGCTGATAGAAGGAAGTCATCCCTCTGCCAGATAGGGACTATTCGGCTGTCACTAGCCAGGCAAATCAGCATGCTGCGGGCGATTTGCCAAGTGACTCTGAGGGACTCCCTCCTCAATCTCCACTGTATATTGCCCATGGTGGTTTTTGGGTTTACTGCCTCATCTTCCTCATTTCCCCCTACCCCCCGGGTGCTCCTACTCTTCCCTCCTGTCAACTGGGAAAAAAAAAAACTATTTCGCCAACAATGCTTGTGCTCCAAATTTCCCCCCTCCTCCTCCCCCATTCAGCCCCCCACTGGACCATGGGCCCGAATGTAGTCGCAAATCCCATCCCCTGACCAGATTGATTTTTTCAGCATCTGTTCCAGGACAAGAAGCAGTGAAAAGGAAAGTTTTTCATCCCCTAGTCCGGGGACTGACAAATAACGTGGCCTCCTCAAAGGCCAAAACAAACGGGAGGGGTCTGTTGAGCTGCCACTGACTGACATCAAAATTACACAGGAAGTATTCCGTCCATTTTGGATCATCAAAAAATCGTTAATGGTATGTTGGCGATTTTTATCGATAAAGTTAAATGGGAAAGGGTTTTTTGGTGATCGAAATTTCCAATCATGCGATAATTGGGGTTAAAATCTAGCATCATCTAAAGATCGCCCTTTTTTCGGTGTTTTTCCTGTAATTTTTTGGGGGCCACAAATAAATTTAAAAATAGAGCAGGTGAGAATTTGTGCGACGCCCATGACGGGGGATGTGTATGGTTCATTGGCGGGAAAAATCACATGACCTCGTTTTACATAGAACAGCATTTCCTGTTCACCCAGTGTCTCTCGGGGCCCTCATAGGGAAGGACCTCGCTCTCCCGTGGCCAAACTGATCAGCAAAATTTATCTTTTTCTGCACAGAAAACCCCAAACTATTAGCTGGATCCTTCCAATTTAGTTATATTAAGATTTGAAGTTTTTATTTATTTACTAGAGTTTTTAAAAAAGCACATCTACCGCGTAAATTCACAGCGGGGTGGTGGGGGGGGGGGCCCGGGGGGCGAACACAGACAAGTTCTATCTATAAAGAACACGGGATAAATTCCCCAAGATTTATGTAGACTTGTAGTGGAATATCTTTATATTAACAGTTTCTATTGAAAATATTTCCCCGGGATATTGGGCACCTAACAATTTTGGGATCAATCATTTCAGTAACTGCAGTCTTTTATTGGTGCAAAACCCCTTTTATTATCAAAACATTTAATGGGTGTTCATTTTTAATTTTACCCATTACACCTGTACTTTTAATATCCCACCTTGCATTTAAAATTACAATCCAGAAATTCTTGTAGTCAGCACGGGTTTGGGTTTTTTGGCCAAAAATACCTTAAATCTTTACGAAAACAAACAGTTATTTTTTTTTTTTGATTTTTTGGCGCACCCAGCATTTTTCCCATTGACGCAGCTTTTCCCCACGAAAATCTTAAAACACCCTTTCCCAAAAATTCACCACGGGTGAATTGAAAGGTGCAAAAAATACCTTTTTTTAAATACCAAAACAAAACAGTTACGTGTTTTTTTGACTTTTTTCCCACACCCAGCATTGTTAAACTATGGAGCATCCACGTAAATTTTTAAAAACAGCAAATTTTCTAAAAACCACCACAGGTGAATTAAAAAGGTTCCAAAAAAAACCGTTTTTTATCCCAAAAACATAACAGTTCCCGTTTTTTTTTTGATTTTTACAACCCCCAGAAATTGTTTAAGGGAACGCACCCCAATCCACGTAAATCAAAAACAGAAATTCTATATTAAACCACGGGGTGAATTAAAAAAGGTGCAAAAAATACAGTTTTTTAAAACCCAAAAACATAACGATAGTTTTTTTTTTTGGATTTTTTGCCCCAGCCCCAGTTTTTGTTTGATAAATCCCTTCCCATTAAATTTTAAACCCAGCAATTTTTTTTTTGTTTAGAGGGTTTTGGAAATTTTATCTGTGTTTTTGCCGTCTTTTAATAAGAGATTTAAAAAATTTAATTCCCAAAACCTTTCTAAAATTTTTATTTTTCGGGAACCCGGGACGAAGGGCGGGTTTGGAAAAGCGAGCAAAAAAGGGGGTAGCACATGGAGGTAAGGTACAGAGAAGGGGGTTTCCTTCCAGGCCGGCGAAACACGCTTTCCCCAGGGGATCGTAAATTTGCGGGCCCGGGTTCCGGGGCCTGTCATCGCGGGCCCGGGGCCCCTTTTAATCTAAGTAACGAACATCCGTCCCCAAAAATTTTCCCCTTCAGGGTTTTTAATGCAAACCCCTTAAATCTGGGCAGTCTTACCTCCTCATCCTCGCAGAAAAGGGCCCCACAAAATGTTCATCGGGCATCATCAGCACCCGGGCCAAACCCATAAACCCAGCCCAAAATGCCCAACCCTTCTTGTCCCCAAAACCACTGGGGAAATAATCCTTTGCCCTGGGACCCTTTGATGACAAAATGCGGTTGGGGTCAAAGGTTTTTAAAAAAAATCAAAAAGGGTTTGGATTTAGTCTGCTCTACGCCCATTATTTAAATTCCACCCAGAGGAGGTGAAGGAAGCCGGTAAATGGGCAAAAACCCCGGGGCGGTGGGCAAAGCCTTGCAATGCCCCTTGGCTTGTAGCCCCGAAGTTTCTGGATGCAGAAATTCAGGCCCACCAAGTCCCCCGGGTGTTGATGAAAGCAAAAGATGGTAAAGACATTGGCGGATCCAAACCTGGTTTTTTCCCCGAAAAAATTGGGTTTTTGCGAGCGTTTCATCAGGGACGAGGAGGAAGACAATGGGGAAGTGTCAAAAAAAGGGCCCCCGGGCCAAAAAAAGGGGAGGGGGCCGGTCGAAAGAAGTCCGTTTGGTTTTATTCCGCCAGCCACGGTAAGCGCAAACCCCCCTCCTCGTTTTATCGCCGCAAAAAGGCCCCGGGACCTCCAAGCCGGGGCCCCTTTTTTTCCCAAAGCCCCCTGTTTTCCCC